>RJWM01006320.1:0-85105 GCA_004363535.1 Dasyprocta punctata | reverse complement strand
ATAAATACTATGGAAGGGTAAAAAACAGCTCAAAGAGCAAAGATAATTGGGAAGGGAATGGGCGGAAAGAGAAAAGGGAAGAGGAAAAGATATAAACCTGTATATATGTATATGTAAGATAACTAAAAAGAACACTGCTCAATGTACTCGTTATTGAGAAGGAACAATTAATACTCATATGATTAAATCAATCTTGCATATCTATATCTGTTAATGTAAGAAACCATTTTAAAGATAATGATGCGCAAATTGCAACCATTGTCAAGCTTCTATCTTCCGGTTTTGTAAACTTGCAATGTTGTGTATTTACTCTAGTTGTTTGCTTGTCTCTTTTGCTTGTTGTTTTTACTATATATGTCGTTTTTTTTTCTGTTGTTGTTGTAGTTTTTGTTTGTTTTGTTTTTCTTCGCTCAAATAAAATTAAAAAAAAAGAGGCAGAAACATAGATATAAACTAACAGTTCTCTCTGTGACCTATTTACTTGCTTATTTACAGTGCTTTGACCTGTTTATGCTGCTTTCAATTTAACATTAAGGTAGCAGTATCGTAGTTATTTTAGTCAGGTTATTGCCATCTTTCATAAAATCCATTGATCTTTCAAAGTTAAATTTGCTTTAGAGATATAATTTGTATATGGTGAAATGCACATTAGGAGACTGGTCAGTGAATTTTGACAAATTCATACTGACATGCGACCAATACCCTGAATATTTGCATCGTTCCAGAAAGTTCTTTTATGGCTCTGTTTTGGTCAGAATGTCTGTAATGTTTTCCAAAATTCATACTGAACCTTCATCTCCATTGCAGTAGTATTGAAAATGGGACCTTCAGAGAAGTATTTAAATCATGAATGACATTAGTACTATATTCTTTTCATTAGCTTCCAGAATTTTGTCATTTTTTGGTCTGTTCTCATTGTGGCTCCTTTTGCCTCTTGCAGGTATTAGGTTCAGAGTTTTTTTCAGAAGTTAGCAAAACTTTCAAGCTGCTCCAGATCTGTGTCTATGTATAGAACAGGAAAAATCAAAACTCTCTTGTAAGATTCTTGAGAGAAATAAGCAATCTAATATACATTAAAAAGTATACTGTAATTTTACCATAACAGTTGCGCATTTAGAATGTGGCTTCTTTTTCTCACTTTTTGTTTTCCTTAAATTTAAGATAGATTCTTGTGTATTTTTACTGAAATCCCCAACTAGGGCTTTCACTCTTAGATTGCTGGGCTGCTTATTCTGTGAATTTAGGGAAAAATAAAGATCCAAGACAACTGAAAAAGGTGAGAGTCACCTGCTTTCCACACACTAACAAAGGCCTGGTCCAGTGGTGATGACAATCTTTTCTGATATTTCTCTTTTATCTTTTTTAAAAAGATAGGAACTACTGGATTTCTAATGTTTTGTTCTCCAGGTATTTTTGATTCAATCTTTCCAACAAGCAGCTTTCCACTGTTTATCATGGGAGTGACTCTTCGCTAAATGACCTTTGCACTGCCCACCTTCAAAGCGATAACCTTAGAAACAGTTTAAATATTTACTGGGGTAATTTCATGGCTTGATCCTTGGCTTGTGTTTCTTTGAAAGACTTTATACTAAGATTCAAATGGTGAGAACAAAGTTTGAAGATTTGAATTCTTTTTACCTAAAACTAAAACAATAAGAATAACTCTTTTCTTACTAAAAGCTTATAAGCAAGGATGAGTACAAAGTGTTGATTTCTCCACAATCTTTTTCCTGTTATTGCTTATTTCATGCTCAGTTAGTCCTATTTCTAAATTGAGATTTTTTTCCACAAGTTTAATGGCAGCTTACTTTTCATTTTACTTTATGTTTACTGTAAACTGCTTGAGGACAACTATCTGATGTTACTTATCTTAGTTTTAGATTTCAACATCAAACCAAGTACTTCGCCGTCACTTAGTGTTTACTGAATTAAATTAGAGTCAAAGGCTGATATTACATCAGATAGTGATATATGTACGCACATCACAGCAATAATTGTTACGATATGTTATAAGAAGAACACTTTTATTGATTGATTAGTTAATAGTTTGAACATATTTCATAATTAAATTTCTAGATGAATCTCCTTTTCGGAAACATGCTAAAATTGTTCAGCTGGCATTCTGCAGATAAAATTATTTGAATAGTAGTTCTGTAACTTTTTCAGTAATCATTGGCCTTAGGCCTCATTTCATAACGAGTGAAAGTATCTTAAATAGCTTCAGTACTATCTTCTCTTGGAGGGAATCCAGAACAAATCTATCTCGGTTCAGGTTTTGTCCTATTGCAGTTAATGTCACAGCCGGGTTGCAGTAAATACAGTTCAAAAACTATGCAAATTTCTTGTTTCTCTCTTTGTTCTGCAAAACACAAACCTAGAAAGGTAGTGTTGGAGGATTCCTTAAAATATAGTAGGGATAAAATTAGGACAAAACAAAACAAAACAAAACAAAAAAACACACACCTAATAATATGTGGCAAATGTGTGAGATGTGTCACTGGGAAGGAAATGATATAGACTGGAAACACAAATTCTTAAAACTGTTCAGATAAACCCATGGAAGGCAGATCCATACATATTACTGTGAGGACTGTAAGGTCCAGAATGTTTGGAATAGCCTGATTCTGGATATTGATATTAACGATGCCTTTCTAAAACACTTCTCTCAATAGTCCTGTAAACACGCACACACACACGCACACGCACACGGACACGAAGCTGATTATGTAACGGTCCGAGCGCCTGTAACCTCCGCCTTGGCCCTGGAGGCGGAGGGCCCGGCTGGACCCAGGGCTTTGCCCCGCGCCAGCAGTCCTCGCCCTGGGTGCAGCCTTGGCCACAGGAGCAGGGAAAGTGAGGTTTATCCAAAAGGAACTTTATCAATGACTTCTACCCTGTGATCTCTACTTTCTACAAAGCTTTCTTTTCTTTAAACTTTCAAAATTCAATACGAAGATCTTTGGCGCACCACCCTCCCCGCCCTCCTCCTCTCCCAGGGTCTCGCCGAAAAGTTTGAGACACAAAGCCCTGACCCAGCCACTCGAGCCCCCGCCCAGTGCAGAGCGGAGCCGTGCCTCCAGCAGATGGGGGAGGAGGAGCGGGGCGGGGCCGGGTCCAGGCGCGGGCGGGGCCGGGTCGGTGTAACGGAGGGAGCAGGACGGGACGGAGAAGGGGGAGGGGACGGCTCCGCCCCCGCCCCGCCCCGCCGTCGACCCCCGCCCCTGCCGCCAAAATCCCGGAGGTGCCTCCGCCGCCCTCAGAGGCAGGCTGCACCTTCTCGCCCGGACTCAGTAGGTTCTCGTGGGGGAGGCTGCGGGCGTGGGGCCGGGTGGGTGACGGGGGTAGGGCTTGAGGGTTTCTGCCAGCTTTTGCTCCGCGTAGCTGCTTAAACTTTCGCTTTTCCTTTTCAATCGCTTCTGAGCGCCTATTGGGTTTCTGATCCTAAGTAGGTGAAGTCTTCCTGCACCCCTGACGCCAAGAACAAAACTTAAAGAGAATGAGACTCCTTGAAGGGATGATTTTCCCTCTTATTTTTTCTCCTCCAAGCCAAAGTAGCATTTGCTTTGGAAGCGGACCCTAGGTCTTTGGGGTGTGTGTGTGTGTGTGTGTGTGTGTGTGTGTAAGAAGTGCTTGCTGTGTGTAGCAACACAGGAGGCCTCTGCAGTTACCCCAGCTGCAGGTGTAGAATCCTGCAGCTTCTGATGCACCACGGGCCTTTGCGCTTACTGCAGGACGATTTTGCCCTTCTTCACTTTGATAGGCTAGAGAAATATTGATACATTTTAAAAATGATAAGCGTGATGATAACGTTAGATAACAACGCAAGAGGGCTTCTGCTACTATTGTGAGACCTTATTATGGTCAGATGAATGGAGACCAAGAATGCAAGCCCTGGGGAGCTTCTCATGTGTGCCCCTCATGTTGCAATCCATCACCCTGCTCCCAGTATGGGAGAGGAAGCCCCGTCATTCAGGGAGTAAAGGAGAAGGGGATCCCCCTCTGGGAGTGAAAGACTTCACTATTGCTCTTGTGGGACTAGCTCAGGGGAGAGAAGCAGCCTGCAGGTGTCCCAGTCCTCTTGCTTTATCAGTCTCAGGGCCTCCTGGTAGTCTGAGCACCACATTTCTCCAAACGAGTCCCAAGTGGGCTGTTAAGCACTGCTGGAGGGCCAGAGGGAAACTGACCCAGCACCCCAGTAACAGTCCTGAAGCCACAATGCCCAAGCTCCGGTCTCTGTGAACTCTGGGCTGGGGCCACCCTTTGTCCCCCAGGCGGCGTGCCCTCCTAGGACTTAGGGAGAAATTGTGATTTTTATCCTCTGCAGTTTCCAAAAATAAGGACTTATGCATGCCCACCACTTTGGGTCCTTTTGAAAAATGGCCATCAGTCCAAATTTGAGTGTGGCAGACAGGTAGAGTTTTCCCAAGGGCTTTTACTTTAGTCTGCAGTTTATCCACCCCTGAGACTTGGAAAGGGAAGTCAGCAGAGACTCTTGAGAAACCGTGGCTTTAGCACAGTCCCCAGGGACCACCAGCATCGAGGCTGTGAGACCTCCTTTTCCTGAGACCTCCTAGGGGACCTAGTGTGCAGCCACCCCCAGACCCTTCCATGGCAGCATGGCCACGAATTACCTTTTTGCTTTATCTCATGTATCCTGAAAGTTTCAGAAGATACAAAATTGACGAGTCATGGCATTGGGCTGTGTGCCCAGATATTCTGAGTTTCACAACATCTATAGAGACACAGTAACCCTGAGAAGAAAAGAACTTTGTACTTTTTGACCAAGAGTTTGGGAAAGAGTGTTGTGCAACCAAGGGTTGAAAATCCTTCTGTAACAGAGACTGTGGGACTCAAAACAAGGTGGGGATAGAATTTGATAAGAAAAGGCCTCTGGAGGAAGAAAGCAGCGGAGCAATCTTAGCTCTGACGGTGGGTGGTCCAGGGGGTCGCACATTTGAGGAAACTGACCCCTTGTCTTGGGTCCTCCACTGTGAATTTGGGTGGTAGCACCTGGTCTTCCTTTCTGGACCTCAGTTTTCTGTATGTATTTAAGGTGTAGATAAATATTATTTGTTGTGTTGCTTTAGGGTTTTTCAGATCAAGGGAGTTATAAAATATATGAAAGCTTTTTGGAAACTGAAATTGTATCCTCTATGCCTCAGTGCCCAGGTAGGGAGTTATTTATTTACCAAACACTCATAGTACCACTTACAAGATTCAGTGTTTTTAAGGCACTTTATACTCAATTGCTTAATGCTCACAAGAATCCTATAGGGTAAGATTTATCCTCGTTTTATAGGTAAAGTAACTGAGTCCTAGAAGGGTTAAATTACAGCTCACAAGTGACAATATGGAGATCCACCCAGGCTCTAGTCTACTTCCAGAGTTTGTGTGGACTTAACATCAAACATGTCTTAAATGTGTCTCAAAGGACAGTCAGCTGCTTAGCAGGGCCTGAGACCTGAAGTCTGGGCAGAGAGGTAAAGGTATTCCCTTTGGTGCCAGCCAATGAATGTATAATAAAATGGACAAGTCCTGCACAATGTGATTCATCATTGTAATTTTTATTTAGTATAATTTATAAGCAAGTGCCCTGGTATTTCTTTGATTGCTTTTCTTGTATCATTTCTACCTCATTCCAAGAGTACTCAAACCATCTAAAAAATACCCTTTTCTTTTCTCTCTCCTCTTTCTTTCTTTCATTGTTTCATTTTTTCTTGGTTTTGGTTTCCACTGCTGTATTGTTTTATGCATCCTGGAGCCCTTTCCTGGCGAAAGCTTTCAGTAATTTTCTTTTCACTGAAGTGCTTAGTCATAATGGTCTGGTGTATTTGCAAATAGATTACCATGACCTTTCAGCTTTGGAAAAACCCAAGTGTACACCGGTATCTTCTTAGTCTATGCTTTGAATGACTCTTAATGTTTTTGCCTTTTCTGCCCATCATAAGTCCCCTGCTCCCCTGCGTCCCAGTGCTAGGGTGTTGTCATGAGGAGATGGTAGGTGAACCCACAGAGTGTGGTATCACAGGTCCATGTTGGTCTCCCCAAATCACAGGCTTGCAAGATCAGCCACATTCCTGGTGACTCAGACACTCTCCTGTGTGAAGTATGCTTTCTATGTGTGGGTCACATTGTAAAAAAAAAAAGCCTCTTGTTACTTTTTGTTCCTCAGCTGCTAACATCTTTGTGTGCTTTTCCTACTAACAGATTCAAAACGCTTCTACTTTTTCTCTTTTCTTTCAGTACCAATTTTCACTAAGAAAAGAAAAGTTCTCTGGACTTCTGTTCTATCACTGCATAAATTTTATTCGGGGAGCAATAGCGGAGATCATTTTCGTTTTAAAATTATTAAGTAGGAAATTTCCTACTTGATAAACTTACTAATTTTTCGAAAATGAACATCCCTGCTATATTTCTTCAGATCTCTACCCAAAGGCATCGGCCTTAGGGATCCTTTATTAAGCTAATTAAGTTTACATGAACCTTGAAAGATAGTGCAGTTTGTTCATGGCTTAAACCCCCTCAGTACTAGACCAAGAGCAGATATGTTATATGTTAGTAGAAGTGTTATCTTGCACTGAGAACTAACCCAACATACAGTATTTTCAAGACTATGAACTTGTGCATGTGGATCAGTTTGCTGTCATATGCAAGATTCTTTTTTTATCTAAAATATAAAAAATATTAAGAAAAATGTGACCGTACTGAACGTGTACAGAATTTCTTTCTTGTTACTACTCCCTGAACAATACAATATAGGAATTATTTACCTAGTGGTCCCATTATTAAGTATTAGAGTTATCTTAAAATTCACAAGGATGTGCATAAATTATATGCAAATACCATGCCATTTTATACAAAGGATTTGTATAACCACAGATATTGGCACTCATGGGTGAGTCCTGGAACTGGGGGACAGTGAGGGACAACTCTCTTTTTATTTGCCTAAATCCAAGGAGAACATTTTTACTTTGAAGGAAATAAATATTGGAGTTTACTAGGAAACTTTGCTTTCTTTACTGCAAAATGGAAATGATAATACCAATCTTACTAGTGTAATAGAAAGGAGAAAGAAGAAAACTGAAGTAAGGGGCGCTTAGCTGGGCAACCACAGAGTGTATATTCTATCAATTTTAGTTGAATCAGAGTTCAGCAGAATAAAGCAGTTGAAAGCTGAATTAAGTAAGTCTCATGAGGGAGATTGTACAATGTGTTAGCATATGGGATGTGAGGTCAGAGACATGCGCTTGTGTCTCAACTTGGCTACTTAACATCTCTGATTTGTAATATCTCTATCTGCGAAAACAATATAATTATGAGGATTAAAATGTTACAGTATAATGATTACGAAGGTGTTGCACAAGAGTTAGACACATGACAAGTTCTTCTAAAATTAAATATGCATCCTTATGTATGTTATTTGTATCATAGTCAATAGTAGCACAAAGACAACTATGTGACCAGTAACAATGTAGAAATATATATAATATATATATAAAGTGTGATCACAAAATACAATGACTTTTAATTTAAAAATGCATTTCGTTGTAAGATACATTGCCATTAATCCTCAGAATACTTACCTTGCTTTTAACATACTTTATCCTATTGTTGTTGCCATGTTGTGAAGCAGTTCTGGAAGTCCTCTTTCATGAGTGTCTAGTTGTGCTGTTGTGGCTGCCTGAATGTCCTGAATCAGTTTAAAGCATTTACCTTCCATGGAAATTTTGGCTTTGGGGCAGAGGCAGAGTTCTCACAGTTACAGAGATGGTAAATAAGGTGGATAAGGACACACCATAATGTTTTTATTTGACAGAAATAGCCAGAAACTTTTGATCAATGAGAGGTGATCTAAAAATACAGTGAATGCTTAAATAAAAAATTGGTTACCATATAAGACGCATTGGCACAAGTCCCCCTCAAAATACTCAAACCATCCCCATCCCCTTATTTCAAATATACTTTCCCATTATTCTTGGGAATGTGTCTTTTGCTATAACATGTTTTGTAAAATTTAAATATCCACTGTATTTTTTGATCACCCTTTGTATATAACAAGTAAATGAGAGAGAATGATCTGAATCTGATAGCTGTTAATATACTAAGGTTTCAGGTGGGAGTCAAGTTTCAAGGGCAGCAATGGACATTGCCAAGAAGAGACAATACTTACATATGCTAAGCAGAATAAGTCAGTATAAATTGGGTGGAGAAAAGGTGTGTGTTACATGGCAGTAATAGGAGGTGAAAGCAAGGATGATAAAAGAACAAGAGGAGGTTACAAACAATGACCACCAGAGAGGGTTGAGAGTTTTACATTTTAAACCTTACCCTAACTTTCTACCCACTCTCTGTCCAGTATCATAGTAGACCTTACCCTTCCTCTTGAACACATTTGCATTACACTGCCTACCCCAGACTGAGATAGTTACCTTCAGTTTATTCCAGACAACTTTTAGATGGATGGAAATAATGGAATGTGAATTGGAATAAAGAATCACGTACAGCTAAGCCTCCTTCCCTCATTCCTTCCATGAAAGTACTGCACATGTTCTCGCCTTACCTGGCATTTCCATTGTCCAGCTTCTCCTTCTTTGCCTGTGTCTGTATTAATAATCACCATGATCTCGATGGTGATGGTAACACGGTAAGGACACCACAAACTTTACTGAGGGTCTTTTGCAAGGGCCAGCTGCCATGCTCAGTATGTCTACATGTTTTCTCAGTTAAACCCGACAATAACTCGATGTTAGGAGCTATTACTATTCCTATCTTATAAATAAAGATGTTTAGTCTCAAAGAGGCTAAGTTCCTGTAATGAGGTTAATACCAGGATTGTGGGATTGCAATTCCAATCTTGGAGCTTGAGATCTTAAACTACTACTGAAGTGACAAAAAGCCATAAGTTGGGCTTCTGAAGAAGGGCATACATTATAATTTAGGCAATCCTAATGAAACATCACTGGTACTGATATGCATATAGTTTGTCTCTAGAGAGACAGGTGCATGATCTGTATTCTTTAACATTTAATCTCTGGCTCATTTTGATGCAGATGCATGATGCTAGTTAGTCTTTTTTAGGATATTTTGACTGGCTTTGGTTGTAATATCCCTTTTGTTTTCATTTAATGCTTAGGGATACAGAACCACAGAAAATACAATAATATTTACTTTGTGATTTTTAAAACTAAACTTTTCTTTTGCAACTTGCCTAAGGTATTTTTAAGAACAATGTGGTTAATGCTACAATATGAGCACATCTAAGTATTTTGGGTACTTATGTCTGTTTTGTTCCTTCATGTCTAAAATCTTTTTACGATTTCAGACCGAAGTTGAAAAAAATGGCTAATCTCACCAAGCTGATGGATGATGAAGTTTTCATGGCCTTTGCCTCCTATGCAACAATTGTTCTTTCAAAAATGATGTTCATGAGTATTGCAACGGCATTCTTTAGATTAACCAAAAAGGTAAGCAGCCTTTTAAGAGTTGGAATCCTGGCAAACAGTTTTCTGTCCTTTTTTTTAAAGCTAAACAGCACTCTGCTCAATGCTGCAAGTGAAGTTTGTAATCATGGAATGCAGATGGATATAATATATTCATGGACAACTGCTTTCACTCAGGAACTACTAACTTTTTTTTTCCTTTTTGGCCTTTACCATTTCTCATTCTACTTAGTAGGTGTGATTTTTGATGTATTAAGGCTTTACTCATGTTAAATTTCATAGTATAAGTGTGTTTTCTGTGGTTTTGGAGTTCATTTTGTTAGTTAGACTTTACTGCTGTTTTCTACTCAAGGGTATACTTTGATGGGGGAGAAAAGAAAAAGATTGAAAAATAAAGAAAGAAAGACACAAGCAAACAAATGAAGAAAAAGATAGGCAAGCTGAGAGTTAAAGTCCTTATTCTTACTGTACAACCTCTTCCAATTGGAAGAGGCCAGTCATTGAATTGATTCCTTAAGTAGATAATGAATGTTTCTGTAGAGAGCGGCAAAGCTTCACAGCTGCCGCCCCGCCTCTCTGGCCTGTGGGCATCCGGTGCGTCAGCCTACATTTCCTATGATCCTCCCCTGTCCCGCCAGGAAATGACGGCCTGTCCACGCCCCCATACGATGACAGCTTCCACTCCCGTTTCTATATAAACCTTGAACATTCCCATAATAAACGAAGACTTGATCGGATACTCGTCTTGTCTTCCTTTCTCTCTCCTCTTGCCCTGCCCCCATCCTAGCATTTTAACAATGACTTTTTAAAATCTGGAGGTATGGGCAAGATGGTGGAAAGATTTTGAAGCACATACCTTGTATTCTAGCAAGACTTAAGACACAGCGTGTCAGGGAAGAGGTTAGAGCAGGGCTTCTGGACAAAGTTAAGAGTTTTTATTGATGCAGTCTGTGCATAACCCACCTCTTTCTGGACCCACACATTTTTCTCTTAACGCCTGTTCTGAGTTTTTGTCCTCAAGAGCCTTGCTATTATCTGGAGTTCACAGTCTTCTCTAAAGTATTTCTTTCTGCCTTGAAGTATAGAGGAAGTGTATTTGCAATTTAATGGAGAAACTTCTCACACTTGTGGCAAGAGGAGGAGGCCACCTACTGTAGCAACAGACACAAAACTGGTTGCCTGCCACAGATTCAGGGATCCTCTTGATACAAAAGGACAACAAGGCAGTATATTGAGTCTTATAAGAAAAGAAGCAAGAAATTCCAATTTGTGGAATGCAGGAACTGTTATAGTTTTTATGTGTGCTAGGTCATGGCATCATTCTGTGGGTTTTTTTTTTTCTTTTTTTAGCATTTTCAGGTACAGAGAAAACTGAGTGCCACAGAAGTTTAACAGCTGCCTGAGTCACCATAGACTGGGTTGCTTAAATCAGATTTATTCCTCATAGTCTGGAGGCAGGTGAGCCCAGGATCAAAATGCCATTATTCTAGGGTCTGGTGAGGTCTGGGTTCCTCGTTTGCACCTAGCATCCTTTCATTGCATACTTACTTGGAACTAGGTGGAGGGGGCATCTTTGTCCTTTGTCCTGTCTCTTTTTTATAAGGCCACTAATCCTTTACTGGAGTTTTAGGCCAAAAGCCATGTCTCAGAGAATCTCAAAAGACCAGGCATATCTGCCTGTCCAAAAATGCCAGTCAAGGAGTTCAGTAATGGTGAAGGCAAGAGGAGCTTTAATCAGATGATCATTCTAGGAAATACAGAGGTGTCCAGGAGCCAACAGGAACTTTGAGGTTTTATAGAAAAGGGGTACAAAGGCAAGGCTTGGAGGTTTGCATGACTGGGGGAGTTGCATAACTGGCTGGGTAAGTACATCTGGTCAAGCTGTGGTCTAGTGGATCTTTATCTCAGGAGCAGCTCTGCTAGCTCTGGGAAAGCCATCAACCCTGAGGGAGCAATGAGGCTCCCATGGGTAGAGTAAGCTAATTGCTCCCAGGGAAATCTCATCGTGGGGTGACCTGTGATACAGAGCTCATCATCGCATGGTGGGGAGTTTTGATCCCTAGTCATAAAGGTGTGGATGGATCAGATTGTTCACGGACGCCAAGGCGAATGCAGAACAGAATGGCTCAGAAGGATAAAAAAAGTTAAAAGCAAATGGACTCAGAGAGGGACAAATGGAGTCAGACCAGGGACTGTGCCCTCCTTCCATCCCATTCATGAGGGCTCCACTCTATGACTATCACCTTCCAAAGGCCCCACCTGCAGACGGCATCGCATGGGGCTTAGACTTTGACCTATGTTATTTTGTGAGACCACAAACATTCCATCCATAGCAGCGGTTTACCCAGGGTTCCATATCAGCAAAGGGTGAGGTTGAGTTTCAAATTCAGATTGGAATAAGCCCAAATCTCATGCACTTTCCATTGCAGTTCATTTCTTTATTCACACTGTATATATTGAACATTTAACGTGGGCCCGGAATTTACTTTTAGGACACTGTGATGAACCTGATAGGTCTGACCTGAGCCCAAAAGGGAAGGATTGGATCTCTGCCCATAGCTTCTCATCAGTATCTTTTATCCGGATTAATTGCTCACATCATTTTAAGAAAAAATATTACAATATTTATGAGATTTTTTTTCCAAGCCTAAATTAAAATTATTTTTATAGTTTTTTTCCTTTTTTATAAATTATTAAACAGTGGGGCATGCTTAAATATTTTTTAAATGCATATTTCAAGTTTCAAGGGATAGGAAATCATTTCAAACAGCATAATAATTACAGAAAGGAATATATGAACACATGCCCTAGAACATATACTTGTTATTCATAGTAATGTAATTCAACTTCTTAAATTTCACTGTGTTATTCAACTCGAAATTTTTTCCAGTTCAGAAAAAGGAAAGTATCCTTGTCCTAACAATATCTTTCCCATCCCTTACCCTTTCATGCTCCTTTCCTGTTTTCTAACATCTTTGAGAAGTAAATGTATTAATTTCAGGTCAGAGCCAATCATTGGGAAATATTAATAAAACTCAAGGGACGGTGTGTCAACATCACCATGAAAGGATGCCACCATTTTAGTGGTCATTGATGACTTAGAATTCTGCCCCCCTTTCCATCATTGCTTCCCTTTCACTATTTTTTTAATGCTGATTTTTACTTAAGTAAAACCAGCAATTTATTTTTGCTTATTTTTAAGCATTTTTTGCATTGCTAATAAAGTTCCAGGTTAACGCTCTGAGAGGTCTCTTTTTGTCCTGTGTTTGATTTATTGTTTCAATTTTCTTTCCGTAAAAGCCAATTTGGATGCCTGTATATCTTTCATTACAATGCAAATAACTTATTAGGTAGAATACACCCATATTCCTTAGCATTTGGAATAAGTTTTTTCTTGGTGTGCGGAATAGGTTTTTGCCAACCCAGAAGACTGCGCAAGCTTTGGCAAAGGAGAGAATGCCAAGAAGTATCTTCGAACAGATGAGAGTGTGGAACGTGTGCGAAGGTAAGCCACTGTCTCTGGAAATTACTTACTTCACTTTTGGTCAGGGACTTCAGCACAGAGGCTAGGTTTTAGACAATAAGAGGAAAAGTTAGTTAGATTACCTGCTCTGTATAATAATTACAGAAAATTAGGGATCTAGAAGTCTCCAAGTATCACTGCAATTACACATTGCCAATTTTGTTATACTTTTCTATGGATTTTCTTGAGTTAACAAGTGTGGTCTGTATACGAATATACCTACAGTAAGGATAGGAGGAGAGTAAAAGGGGGTCGGAAGGTTTGTCCTCTTTCTCCAGAGGTGAGAATGTCAACTCATATAAGCGGTTGAAGAACTTGCATAAGATTCAAACTATGAAAGTTGACCATGTTTAGAGAAATAGGGAATTCTCTCCCCTCTTATCTCCATCTCTCTCTTGTAGATATTATGTTTAATATTCTGGGAATTCAGTGGACAATGAAAATCAATAAGCAAAGATACAGTCTTTTAACTATACAGTTAATATATTTGTTTTAAAACACCTTAAATTCTAGTTCTGGAGGTGTTTTTCTTAATCCTTGCCATAAAGTCATATAACGCGCCAACAACTTTTTGATGAAATTTCACTGCCAATCCATTAGTCACCTTTTTCTAACATATGAAATATTAAAGTTATATATCATCTTCTCATTTATTATCTTCTAATGCTAATTCAAACTGTGGTACAGTTCTGCATAGTGAAATCAAGACTAAGAAAAAAGAACTTCAAGTCTGTAATGGAGGTATCTGCCAAAATCCCCAGATTATATTTGCATTATCCCTGCGGAAGTCTGCAACCCCTTCCAACATTTATGCAGATTCCCTTATGGTATCAGGTAACTGGTTCCAGGATTAACTCTGACTTGGAGTTGATGCTTGAGCGCATATTTCCGTAGTCTGTATTTTGTTATGTTCAATGTAAACGAAGCCTTTCCCTCAGTTCCCTCAGTAACTCGAGTGAAAAAATGTGGATAAAAATGGACTTGGCTGTGTTGAAGTGTAGAGGAGTCTACTTTGCGGCAACACAAACATTGGAAGTTACGTGCTAGAGCTCTGGGTCTGACCGTGCCCTTCAGCATTCTCTGAGGAATTTGCACTGTACCTTCTCCACCTTGAGTAGTTAGTGTCCACCCTACATTTGGGGGACCCCTCTCTTACTCATGTACCCTACTGCCTTTTCAGCACTAAAATTAAATTTATTTCCTACTTATGCAAAATGTGTGTACTCCCAATCTCTTTATCGAGCAAGGTTTCTGTTTTATGTTTTTTTTTTTTTTAAAGAGGAAATCCATATTCTATACTAAGAACAAAATGTTAAGGTCTGGTTCTACTTTGTTATCTAATTGCCCAGTCATTCTGTGGAAGTCTGCCGGTCTGGAAAATGGGTTGTGTTGAGACTGTGGATCTAAAATAGTTTCAGAACAAAGAATCAATGTGAAAAATCTCTAACAGTGTCAGAGGAAAAGGTGTTCATGTTGTGATGGGAAAGAATACAAATTAGGAAAGATCAGCAAAGTTTGGGAGGCATTAAACAATTTAAAGCATTATCGTAGCCTTTCTGCGCTTCCCTGTGAGAGTGGGTGGCCACCTGCGTGATACTAATCATGGCCCTGTATAGCACTCAGAAAATTGCCAGAGACCAGAGAGTGATAGCAGTTAGACCCTCAGTAAGATAGAAAGGAAGATACAAGTCACTCTTAGGTATGAAAACTTAATACAAGGCATTTTGGGGATTTAGACTCCTCCCCAGTGGTGTCCTTTCTAACCTCTCTCCCCACCCCCATTCCAATGGGATTGTACTTCTAAAAGAAAAAGCCATAATCTAAGTTAATCCTCTTAGTCAGGTCGCAGATACATTTTAGTAAGAACAGTTGACCCTGGTTGTCAAAGGGCTGTGTGAGGAGGTGCAGCGCCTTGCGAGCAGCGCCCCCTGCTGACAAGATAGTGCAGTCTCAGTGTGGCAAGTGGACCGGTCTCCTAGAAGCACAGGGTGTCCAGTGTCCAGCAATAATTTTTCAGGATTTATTGACCACATCCAAAAGGTTCCTAATAACAACACACTTTTAGAGAGAATTTTCAGAGAAAGATTTCTATGGTGTTCTTTTTCCATTTTTAACCTAGACCGTCTCCGTTTTTATCATATTTCAATGGCAGGGACCACAAAGTGAAAGGGCTACAATAGAAATACAAATAAAGTGAAAGGTATGCTTTAAGGAGTGCTGTTTTGAAAAAAATGGATATGTACACGTATCGAGCAATTAAAAGCTCAAAGCAATACGTATTGAAATGTTAAGATACGTGGCATGGACTCAATTATTTGAGTTCTGGGTAGACAGAAGTCAATGGTGGTTAGAAAATACATATTTATTTATTTAATCATATTTCATTTTGTTCCAAGAATTCAAGACCCATTGCATGCACAAATCATTTATTGCAAGGTTGTTGCATATCGCCATCATATCTTGTTTTGGGATATCATCAAAGAGCTCCTGTCTTTTGGGGGGGTTATAACATTCCCTATGAAAGTAAGGCCGATGTGCATATGGTAATTAATTAAAGAATCACATGAAGCCATACATCACTAGATCTTACAGGGTGGAGGATGCACACATAAATTCCTAGAGTATTTAGGAATATTTCATAGTAGAAGAATTTAAATATGATTTAAAGGAGGAAGAAGAGAAGAGAGATCATCAATTCTAGAAAATATCTTTGTGGGATTTGGGATTACACTGCTGTGTGCTAGAGTGAGAGCTTTGACTGAGACAAGGGAGTCAGTGGAGGTGTTGAGCTCCTTTAGTAGTTGGCCAGCCGCCGACCTTTCTTAAATACATGTAACAACTCAGTTTCGGTTGCAGCAGAGGCCGGGATCCAAGCGATCCCGTTATGGAAAATGAAGTGTGACGGCGGCGCCACGAGCACAGAGCTTGTGAGGAGGTCTGCCACGGAGCAAGTGTGTTCCAAGGGAGAAAGGAAGGTGGAAATGAGGACTCATGGAAAGAACAGACCCCCGTCGAAAGTAGTCACTTAGGAAGACTGATGTCTCCCGGTCCCTAGGTGCTGGCAACTGAGGCCAAGAGGAGGGAAGCTGCCGCTCTGGAGGGTGTGTCTGTCACTGGAACAGAGGAAGGTTAAGTGGAAGTGAGGTGGTGACTGACAGCCAGGACCCCCAGGGAGAGCTGGGCAAGGGTGTGTCTGGGGAGGAGTTTGGCATGCACTCTGCAGGTGTGTGGAAATCAGGTCTTCCTACGAGCCCTCTGTGAGTGGTGTTAGCTGAGGGGACCTTGTATGGACTGAGGCAAGAGAAAGAGAATTGGGAAAGAGAAAGAACTAGAGTGAGAGAGAGAGAGAGAGAGAAAGAGAGAGAAGCACCAGAAAAATATGGATAGTCCAGTAAGGTCAAAGTGTTTCCTATTCTTGGCTTCCATCTCTTGACTCTCATATTCCCTTATAGTGTTGTCTGTGACTTTCTGCTTTAGCATGCATTCCATTCCACAATCAGCTTGACTTGCATTCCATTCCACAACCAGCTTGACTTAGAAGCAGACATGGCTTCCTGCCTGGTCTCTCTTTTACAGTTATGTCCTCCACTTTAAAGTTTCTGTAATTGTAAAATGTTATAAAGAAGAGCAGCGACAAGCCCCAATTGGAGGTGAAGACATCTCTGGTTGTTACAGGAAAATTCAAGCGATGGAAAGAAAGGTCCTTGGTGTTGCTGATGAAGCAGGTCCTTCTTGAGTAGAAAATGATGTTCCTGTCCTTTCTTGCCTAGCCTTGCCTTAACTTGCAGGAGTTCTTGGGTTATCTCATGAAAGAGATAACCCAAAACACACACACTTACTGCATTGTGTTTTTGCTTTTATTCAGGGGCAGGCAGTTATGTAAACCCTTTCAAATCATTAACTTACCTAGGTTACTTTTGCTGCTTCATAACTTCATGCTGTGAGCATCTTTGTGAGGCAGTGTTAGAGATCTCAGGAAAACAGGAGAAAAGCAAAGAGGAGAGATAATCATGGTCACCGGGCAGGCAGTGTATAATAATTATACTTTACATAATATGTAATTGAAGGGAGCAACATAACAGATATACTTTTCATTCTGAAATGTGTATCAGGAGCTGACAAACTATCAAAATCTCATTGAGACTCTAAAGCAATTTAAATGCTACGGGCTTTTTAAAAAGAGACATCACATTTTTAAATTACGCAGTTTTTAAAAATGTCAAGACAATAATGTGCCTATTGTTCACGACCCTAGCCAAAAAAGCTCAAGGTGCCATGAATCAAAAGAAGTCTGTGGCTAAAGCAAACCTTTTTTTTGTCTTCTAGTGATTCTATAAAGATAAAATTTAAGGAATCTCTTTTCCTCTTACCATCTTCTGTGTATACTTCGTATTTTTCCTGTATCATCATTAACTAATTTCTTTTGTGATTTGAAGTTAGAACTTATATTCAGGAAGCTAATTATGTGTTCTGTGGTTTGGATATTTGGAGTATAAGGCTCTTGTTTTTTTTTTTTTTTTTGTTTGTTTTGGTAAATTAATTTTAACAGTCTGCTAGTTTGGGTGAGTGGACAGGGATTTGAGAAATAACCATTTTGAAAGCTAACAGAAGTGAAAGAGGAGGCTTAAGAAAGATGATAACCAAAAGGGAAGAAGAATTGCTATGAGAATGTTGAATTGCAACCATATATTTCATATCACAAAAAGTGAAGTGAGTTTTTCCAGATAGGTACAGTTTTGATATTCCAGAGACTGCAAAATTCCTTCTCAGTTATTTATCGACATATACTAAAAATAAAAAGAAACCCAAATAATGAGATGTTTTGAAGAAAAGTGAAGGGGGTAAGAAAGCAAGGTAATGAGAGAGAGGAAAAATGGCTCTTGCATCGTACTTTGAAGATCCATTAACACAGTTAGTTTTAGGAAAGAGCGGGGAATATATTTCTACTGATTTTGAAATTTTAATAGTCATTTTTTTTTCCCTGCAGAGCCCACCTGAATGACCTGGAAAACATTGTGCCATTTCTCGGTATTGGCCTCCTGTATTCCCTGAGTGGTCCAGACCTCTCCACAGCCCTCCTACACTTCAGATTCTTTGTTGGATCACGGTTCTACCACACAGCGGCTTATCTGCTGCCCCTTCCCCAGCCAAACAGGGCTCTGGCTTTCTTTACTGGATATGGGGTTACTCTTTCCATGGCTTACAGTTTGCTGAGGAATAGATTGTATCTGTAAAGAGCATCATATGCTGTGTCATTCCACTGGTTTTTAAGAGTTTCCTACTTTTATAGTATAATGAATATTTTGGGGGATTAAGGGAGGAGGAGAGTAGAGAAATTATGAATTTGGGGAAAACCCATTTTGAAGATCAGTGTCACTGATACCCTTTATTTTTGTTTTATGTTTGCACTGGGAAATTTACATAATACTTAAGTCTTTTGTCTGATTCTCCAGTACTTCACTGTGAATTCTGAGAATGTTGTAATATGTAACATTCAACACTTCATAGTATGTGTCTTTGAAAAAGAATGTTCACATGTATGAGAAACATGTTTCAATACTGCTTAAATAGGCTTAAGAAATAAAGAAGTTAAAGAATGATTTTGTCTGGTTTTATTTTTTCCAACTGTTTAATTTTAAAAGCTTCAAACTAATAGAAAAGTTGAAAAATGAAACAATGAGCCTCTTTAGACTATTCGTCAGGTCACCCAGGTTATTACATTTGGGAACACTTGCTTTAGCTCTCCCTCGAGTTATTTTCCTCAACAATTTGAAAGTAAGTTGGAGATATCATGATACTTCAGTCCTTATTACTTTGGCATATTTCTCCCATGAACAAGGTAATCTCCAAATAGCCATAAAACCATCATAATATCCAAGATATATAATATTCATGTAATAATATGTCGGTGTTTCAATTCATGAACTTAATTTGTTCTATAATTGTGGAAAAGATGACCACGTTCACGTTTGTGTGGGAAAGATGGCTGTGGTCATGTCCGTCACTCAATGCAGAGTTTGCAAACAAAACCACAGTTTTGCCAAAGGCTTCCATTTGCCAACCAAATGGCAAAAAAAAAGTATTTATCAATCGAGGCAGCACTATATTAGTACATATTTCTCACATTCAAATTTCCCCAATTTTCCCAGTAATAACCTATACAACTGCTCTATTTTTAAAGCTATTATCAATTTGATTTTTATATTAAAAATAGACAATATATTTGTGTGGTTAAAAAAGAGCAAAAACGTTTAACAATGAAAATCTGTTTTCCATTTCTGTCCTTCAGCTACTACTTACTTCCCCAGAGGTAAAAAATAGGTAAAGGTCCCGTGTCCTGTGTCTCCTGGCAAATTTATTCTATACACGTGCGAGTCATGGTGTTTATTGACTGCACTGTTTTCCCCCCAACAAATGCTGGTGATGATACATTATGCCACTACATACCTTCTCTGTCACATTCCCTTTTAACACTTTTTTTTTTTTTGCAGCACCAGGACTTGAACTCACAGCCTCATGCCTGCCAGACAGGCATTAAGCCACTGAGCCAAACTCCCAGCCCTTTTTAACACATTTTTAAGATAACATTCACATAACATAAAGCTCACCAGTTCACCCTTTTAATGGGTACAATTCAGAGTTTTTAAATTTTCAAGAGTGTACAGCCATCACCACTATTTCCAGCATGTTTTTATCACTCCAAAAAAATAAACTTTGTGTCCTTTAGCAGTCACTCCTTATTTCCTTTACACAGGTCCCAGTCACTACTAATATGTTTTTAGTTTCTATGTATTTGCCTATTCTGGATATTTTATATAAACGGAATCATAATGTATGGCCTTGTATGCCTGGTTTCTTTCACTGAGCATAACATCTTCAGTATTCATTCATGTTGTAATGTTACTTTTTATTTGGCTATTTTCACTTTTGGCTTTTATTTCTGTTAGCACATAGTTATTACACAGAAAAATGGTTTCATGTGACATTTCCATATATGCATGGAACATACTTTGGTGGCATCCTCTCCTGCTCTTACATTTTGTTGCCTTCCTTTCCCCTGCTCCTCTATTTGGTCCGCTTTCTCTTCTCTAAAAGTTTCCCTCTACTTTCATGTTGACTTACTATTTCTTTTCTAGATTTCACATTTGAGATCAAACGTGATCGTTGTCTTTCTCAGTCTGCTTTCTTTCATGTAATGTGTTGATCTCCAGTTCCATCTATTTTCCCACAAATGACATGATTTTTTTCTTCATGACTGAGTAATACTCCATTGTGTATATACAACACATTGATTTTTATTCCTTCATTTGTTAATGGGTTCCTAGACTTTTTCAATAAGTTTTGTATTGTGATTAGTGCTTCCACAAACATGGTATGCAGATGTCTGCAGTACACTGTCTTTGATGCCATGGATTATATTTCAAGCAGTGGTATAGCTGAATCACGTAGTAGTCCTGTTTTAGTTTCTTGAGAAACTTCCATACTGATTTCCATAGTGGAAGTTACATTCCCACCAAGAGGGCTGAAAAGTTTCTTTTCTTCAACATCCTCTCCAGGCATTTAATATTTTTTGTATTCCTGACAATAGCCGTTTTGACTTGGACAAGATGGAATCTCAATGTAGTTTATTGAACATTTTTCATATAATTATTGACCATTTATATTTATTCTTTTGAGAAGCATCTGTTCTGATAATTTGCTCATTTATTGGTTGGACTACTTGGTTTTCTGGGTATTAAATTTTTTGAGTTATTTATATATTCTGGATGTTAATCTTCTGCTGGAAGAATAGTTGGCAAAATCCACCTCCCCCCATTCTATGACTGTCTTTTCCTCTGTTAATTGTTTTCTGTGTCAAGCAGAAGCTTTTTAATTTGCTCCAATCTCATTTGTTAGTTCTTGCTATCATTTCCTGAGTTATTGAAGTTCTATTCTGGAGGTCATTGCCTATGCCTATATCTTGAAATAGTTCCCATGTTTTCCTTTACTAGATTCAAAGTTTGAGGTCTTACAGTAAGGTCTTGATTCCACTTTGAGCTGACTTTTTACAGGGTGATAGAGGGATCTAGTTTTAATCTTCTAAAGGTGGATACTCAGTTATCCAAGCACAACTCACTAAAGCATCTATCTTTTCTCCAATGCATGTTTTGGTAACCTTTTTCTTGTGAATCAGATGACTATTGATGTGTGGGGTATTTGTGGTTTCTCTATTCCATTGGTCTTCATATATATATATATATATATATATATATATATATATATACACATATACATATATATTTATCAATACCATGCTGTTTTTGTTACAATGACTCTGTGATATATATTGAAGTTGGATATTGTGATCCCTCCATCATTGTTTTTTTTGCTCAAATTTTTTGTTTTCTCAAGATGTTTTATGCTTTTATATCAATTTTAGGAATTTTTTTTCTAGTTCTATGAAGGATGACAGTATTTTGGTGGAGATTGCATTGAATCTATAGATTGCTTTTGCATTTCTAACAGTAATAATTCTCCCAATCCACAGACATGGGAGAGCTTTCCATCTTCTAGTGTTGTCATAGGCATCTTTTATAATTATGTTTTATAACGTTGTAGAGGTCTTTCACCTCCTTAGATGTATTCCTAGATATTTTATTTTATTAGAGGCTATTTGAAATGGGATTGTTTTTAAATTTCTTTCTCAGCTAGTTTTTTATAGAAAGCTATTAGTTTTTATACGTCAATTTTATATCCTACTACTTTGCTGAATTTGTCACATGTAAGAGACTTTTGGTGGACTCCAGGGTTTTCTAGATGTAAAATTGTATCATCTGGAAAGAAAGATAATTTGACTCCTTTTGTATTTCTAACTACTTTATATTTTTATCCAGGAATTGAAGACCACCAATTGCCTTCCATTATCATTTATTTGTTGTATTATTTTTCATTAACATAGACTAATACATTTTTGTGACTTTTATCTTTTATAGCATTGACATTATTTGAAAAATACAGGCAGTTGTTTTACAGAATGGGTCTTAATCTGGATTTTATTTTTTTATTCTTAGATTTAGTTTAGTAATTTGTGGGCCTTTATCCTGCAATATATCAATAGGTATATGCATTATTTTGCCCCATTATTTGTGATTTTAAATTCGATCAATTTAGTAAGATAGTATTAATAAGACTTGCTCATTAAACTATCTTTTAATCTTTGTAATCATATGTGGGGCAATAAATTGAAACCGTGCATATATCCTGTCCCCCTACAAACTTTCGCTCAATAGGTTTAGCACCTGGTGATGCTGAGCTTGGTTTTAAATGAAAATGTAAGTATATGCACATAAAATTCATAATATATATGTCTGTAAACACATATAAATTCATGCAAGTGGATGGAATTATGTATACTTAAATCTTTATAAGGAAAGTTAAACTTTTAAAATTTCAATATTTTTCTTTTACATGCCATCCAATTTATTTTAGTTGCTAATTTTCCTTCTTACCTCTCAATTTTAAATACATATTTTTTAAGTAGTACTTTTAGTGGCTTCTGTGAATTGTTCATTTGGGTTTGTCACAGAAGAGAAAAGTTAGTATGATTCTTTAGTTTTAATAGTTTGAGCAGCTCTGAAGTTCACCAAGAATACCTATTAGACAATTGATTATGTAGACTTCTGTAAAAGTCTCTTTTATTTCTCTTTACTTCTTTTTCTAATGTTAAAAACAGCTTTACATACCCTGGATATTAGCTCCTGGAATTTGTGTGGTGTAATTAATGGAAAAGACTGTGAACTTGAAAGTGAAAAATCTAAAATTGGAGGGTTGGATTTTTATGCATAAAGCAGACATGTACTACACATACTCAACACAAATTTCTCTCTCTCCTTTCTCCCTCTCCCCCTCCCTCCCTCTAATTTCAATATCCATCTTACCCTGTCTGACTTGTAGTTTTCCTCAAATTTTTATGAGATTTGTTTATGTGAAGTATATGAAAAAAAGTATATCCAAAATAAGTATTCTCCATATGTTGATAATTTGAGTAATCTGTTAATTATAGAGATTCTGTTAGCTGAGTTTTTCCTAGTTTGGGGGAAAATGTTTATTTAACATTGTTACTTCTCTCATTATATTCTGAAACTTTCTACTTCCTTGGTAGTGATTCCGGAGCATTAGCCAAATAGACTGTGGTTTTTGTAATGGATGCCTATTTAGCTATTAATATTTGATATCCCTTGCAAAACAATTATTAGGAAAAAACATACTTACATTTTACTACCAGAGGTATAAAAACTGTACACTCACACACACATGCACACACACACACACAAACACAACATGCATAAAGAAAAATAAAAACAGTTCAGGGGCTATCTATTTTAATTTCCAAACTTAAGTAAGAGTTGTAGAACAATTTAGAATGATTTATAATCATAGTTGTAATCACAACAATAGCTTTACATATTGAGGGATTTGTTAAATTGATTTTATGGAGGAGGGTGAGTGAAGATGAGGTACATTTCCTGGTCTAGTCGCTCCTACACCAAGGAGTCCTCAGCTAATCACAAGACAACAAGATCTCTACAGAGTCATCTGTGTAGTAGGTGACATTAGCCAGGGACGAGATGCAGGGAGGATTACACAGTTTGCCTTAACACTATTACCTATGAAAGATATGATAGTTTGTATACATATCCTGCATATCCCCCAAAGACCATTTGTTAAAGTCTGATCACCAATTCATTGTGCTTTTGGGAAGTGGTAGAACCTTTAGGAGGTAAGACATGAGTAGAAGGAAGTTAGGTCATCAGGGATTACCTTTGAAGGAGACATTGAGACTCCAGCTCCTTCCTGTCTCTCTGTGTCCTGGCTGCCTGGAGATAAACAGATCTCTTCTGGTGTGTACTCCTGCTAAGATGAATTGTACTGTCACAGGCCCAAATGACCATGGACTGAAACCTCTGAAACTATGAGCTTAAATCATTCCAACTTACAAGTTGTTCATTTCATGTATTCCGGCACAGTGATGAAAAACTGAGTAACACAAAGAGGTAATGGATATGTCTGTGTTTCTGACTCTTTATTTAGACCTCTTTGAAAGTAAAGATTGTGATTAATTTATCTTTGAATCTGCACCCACATTTATATTCATAGGCACATAGTATTACCACTGTCACCAATACTGACCATTATGGATGCTTAGAACTTAGATCACACATAGTACTTCAAAGGTCACCAGCTCCCTTCACTTATGCCTTGATTTTTTTCTTACATGTTCTAAACGAACTGTAACATAAGTAATGAAGATTCTCACAATAAATCGGAAGGTATTTTTCCATACTTCTATAGAGACATCATCTAGAATAATAATGGGAGCATTGAGGGGAAGTTTCAGTGATTCTCAAATGGGAATGAAAGAGGACAAGTTTTTTATCAGAATTCCTGTAGTAAGAGGAAATACGTATATTACAAAGCCCTATCATTTTTCATATAGTATTACATGAAGTAGAATCTTCTTATGGGGGAAATCTGTAAGATGCACTGATGTTTCGTTTGTGCACGTTGAAGGATAGAGGTGGATCCTGAAATTTTCAATATATGGAAAGACTGGCTCAAACAAATTTGAGGAAACATTGTCTAATCAATATTGTTTAATCTTATCTTTGAATTGTTTTCTCTCTCCATTTCTGGGTTATCCAGTCACTTCTTGGACTGAAGCATGCTTCTTTTCTTGTACTAAATATCAAAGCCACTTATTGAGCCTCGATGACCAGAAAGCCAGTGGCTTGGTGTATCTATGTTATACTTGGCTTGGAGGTCAACTATCAAAGGTAATTACACAACTTCTGGAATTTTATTACTAGAGAGATCTCTTGAAGCCTCTAGTCACCGCTAAAAGTTACCTTCCTGGGCTAATGTGTAATGATTCTAAGGCTGAAAGTTTCTCCAGATAGGGAAGAGAAGGTCCTAGAATTTCTGAGAACTAACACACTAAATTTGAATTCAGAGGGGACCAGACCTTAGTAATCCTGTTTGGGTTCTATACATTATTCACCTAAGAGCACTACTTTATACATATAAAAATAGAGAGTTTTGAGTTGTACATTTGTATCGCACTGACTCTTGGTGAAGGCAGATGATGAGAAGTGTGGTGATTTGCCATGGGGGTCTCTACAATCTATTTAGAAACAGCAGCACAAAACTCTTTATGATCATCTCCCCCCTGCCAGCCTGAAATGTCAGCCCTGTGGGAAGCTGAAAGGTGTTCTTGCTATCAGCTGAAGCAGCACCTCTACATCCGTACATTTCAGGGCACTTTATTCACTATATATTCTATGTAAACTGTTGGATTTGACAAGGAGGAGTTGTTGAAGGCAGATTACTGGGAAGGGGCTATGTTGGGTTGATTTGGCACCGATCTCTCATACTTGACAGCTCAAGCACAAGATTGTGGATGAGCTATAGGACCTATGAGCCTCCTCAGTCAGCAAGCGCAGCCCTAAGTCACATTTAATTCAGAAAGCCCTGACAGCCCTGTATAAAATGTGAGCCATAAAATGGAGAGATAGGAGCTACGTGCAATAGTAGGCCATTTAGGTTATTTCCTTGTACTGGAGTTTTGGAAAATACCAACCAGGACAAAATAGACCCTGATATATCACAAGAGATCTGCATTGAGTAACCTAAATACAGTCTTCCTAACTTTAACCAAAGGCAACATGATTTTTAATGGCTAAATGCTAAGAGAGCAATCAGTGCAGAAACTGCCCCAAATTCTTCATGGCTTAGCCCAAATCATCCATACCTGTATCTGGATATAAACAATAGCATGCAAAAATAAAGGAAAAAAGAGTTCAAGGATTAAGGCACTTTGGTATAGCTAATAGAATTGGTATAGCGAAACACATCTATCTCTGAGTCTTGGCTCTGAGATGTTTCAGCTACCTGGGATATGATCAAGGCACTTAACTGCTTGAAGTTTCATCTTTAATTCTAAAACAGGAAAATTAATATGTTACCCACTGCGTTAGTAGACTACTGCCACCATCATTCTTCATGGCGCACCATCACATGTGTGGCACAGTGGCGTTGTTCATGGTTCTGCAGTGTTGAGCTGATAGTGGCTGGATTTCCTTGCGTGTTTTCTGTAAGTTATAGGCTGACTGGGTGGTTTGCTGGTTATGCGACTGGGTGGCCCCACATTTCTGGGAGTTGGTTGGCACTGGGTTGATATAGAGGGTTCTCAAGGACAATTACTGGGAAGATTCAACTCTACTCCATGTTGCTCATTCTCCATTATATGGACTCAACAACTATGGCTTCTGGACCAAAGTCATTGCATATAAATGAAATAATCTTGTCTTGCATCACAGGTCTGTTCATTTAGTTTTACATTTTCTTTGGCTAGCTTTATGCCACAATAGTAGAACTCAATAGTTTAGAAGTTATAATGGAGATCACATGGCCCACAAAACCAAATATATTTACAATCTGATCTTTTGCAGAAAAAATTTTGCTGGCTTTCACTCTACTCATCTTACCTGAGTGTGCAATTGTGGCCACAGCCAAGGAACAAAGGAGGAATGGAACTGTGCGAAGCACCTTTTAAGAGTCTGCATGCATCACATCCACTAAGATGTCAGTGGCTGAAGGAAGTCACATAGATGTCTTCAAAACCACAGTGCAAGGAAATAGACTCTACCTCAGTGAGAGCAACTGCAAAGTCACAGGATGCATGGAGTGATGAAGAATTTTGTGGGTTTTTATTTTTTGTAATTAATCATAATGCACTTTGTGATACTATTCTGAGGTTCAACTCAGACACATGTAAAAGCAGTTTATGAACTAACATTACACAATTCGAACGGCATTTATTCTAATCTGTATTTTATGAGATTTATGGTAATCTGTGAAATGCTCAGCATGATAGTAATAATTTGTAACTACAATGAGTAAAAGAGCCATGCTGGCCTTCTCTTTATTTGGAATGTGCTGCTCCAAGAAGACAGATGAGACAAGGACCAAATATTTGGATAGCCTTATTAACTCTATAACCAACTTGGTTCCCAAACTGTGCCCAGTCTGTTCTCCTGAAGCTATCATCTGCACCCTGCTCCCAACCAAGTGTTTCATCAAGTCCAATCTGTTTATAACAATTGGCATATTCAGTGTAGATGAAAGAATATGACTGGCCTTGATAAAATTACTGTATCAGCGTTTGCTGATATAATCATACATTATCTTCTGTGGTTGTATTAATCATGAATATAAGGGCTGTGTTAAATCCTTGCTTCAGCTATCCAGTCTATAAACTTGATAACTAATAGGATGGCATTTACTTTTTCTTCATAGCTTATATTTTGTGACAGTATATTTAGAAGTAGGATCTAAGAACTTACTCTAATGACAATTATGCTACCGACATACATGAGAAACGCAGATAGTTTCTTGTGCTGTGCCATTATTTCACATTTAAAATTGGATTAAAAGTGTTTAATTAGAAATGTTTTGATGTATTTTGAGGGTCTAAAGATTATATTTGTTTCAGAGGCAGTTTGGGTTTATTCTTTCTTCATTGATAAAATACAAATATCAGCATGTGGGATTAATTAATAGAAAACCTGAGCCTCTATTAATGAGGTCAAAGCTGACTTTTTTAGTTAAATAGCATTTTATGGGCTCAATATTTTAGAATAATAATTCTTAAATTTATTTCCTGTGAGTCACTAATATGATGCTACCAAAACAATGAAAATTTGTTAATTGTTAGAAATAAATAAAATGCTTTGATTTACAATCATTTTAAGATTCTCTTTTCTTAATTTTTCTTCAGATACAGAATAGACCATCACTTGAGTAGAGTGCTAGTGGTTGAAGGTGGGAGACATAGAATGACCAGAAATAAATGAAAGAGGGTTTCCTGATTGTATTCTTTCTGGGCTACCAAAATCTTGACCCAAAGAGTTAGTTGGGTTCCACTTACTTTAAATATCTATACATAAATAAGAAAAAAATCATTTAGTGATATTTACTAAGGATCTGATAAATGCCAAGCACGTCTGTAACTGTTTGGTATACAGTTAGCATCCAGAAAAAATGACTACCTTGTAGTTTGTCTTCTGGTGGGGATATTTCAACTTAGAACTTGTAAAGAAATGAAAAGTATTTGTTGGAATGACTGAAAAGAAGCTAGACTGTGAATTATCTACTACAAAGGTCAATCCATCATAGTCTATGTGTCAAACCCAGCTTGCCATGTTTTTATACAGGCCACAAGCTCAAAAATGTACTTTGTTAATGAATATTTGCAATCAGTTTGGTGTTCAAGAGCACTAACTTTGAATACTATTTAAGCAAAACTATATCCTTGGATAAAATTCCATTCTTTTCATTGGTAAACTCCAATTACCAGAAAAAAAAATCATTGTTGTTGTTAGTCTTTGAATTTAATCAATGACAATTGGATTTTTCCCTTTCTAAAGTGTTTACTTCTGCTTTTTAAAAGTTTGTCAACCTCTGTTCTAAACAACTGAATAGAAAGGATTTAAGTGGAATACTGAAATTTCTTTCTTTCTTTCTTTCTTTCTTTCTTTCTTTCTTTCTTTCTTTCTTTCTTTCTTTCCTTCCTTCCTTCCTTCCTTCCTTCCTTCCTTCCTTCTTTCTTTTTTTAATGTCTCTAGTTCTTTATCACTGACTCGTATGGACTAGGATTCAGTTAAGGTGACTAAGAAAACTATTTCACTTCAATACTGGTCTTAATATTCAACACAAATTATCTCTTTTTGTTACAAATTATTATATGGCATGGCTAATGCTGACCTATTTACCCAGTTATTAATCAGTTGAGATATTGTTAATGTCCTTCTTTGAAAACAATCTCTGACCTGCGTGTTTGGAGTTCGTGTGCATCCTCCATGGGAGCTGAGCTTTCTGCCTGAGACCAGTGCTTCTGATATTACCGTGATGGGAAATGAAACCTTCAAAGCCCCTTTCCCTGAAAAGTCTCTTTTTGCTTAGAGTAGATATATAGAAATCAGGACACACTTCCAGTGTAACATTATTAAATCACTCACTTCTCTGAAATGGTAGTTAAAATCATTAATGCTTACTCACTTCATACCCACTGCCAAGTAGTTTACATTAACAGAGCAGAATATGCTACAGGCAAATGACACTGAACAGAAAACCCAGAAACAGCTGATGATGACTAATTTAACATCTTTTGTTTTTTGCTGGGACATTTATGCTCATGGTGGTGATTTTATATGGCATACATATAATATAGTCATGGTTATTGCTTTCAAAATTGCTCCTAGTTTCTTTGATGGATTTAAATTTATTACTGTTTTATGGAGAGATAACATATTGTTCCACTAGGAGCATCATGGCTTCTTTTTGCTCTGCCACAAAAACAAATTTTAAATCCAAGAATTCAAAAATCCCTCAAACCCCTTTACCAAAAACTAAAACAATAACCATTATGTGTGGAATCCTGGGTTACAGCTTTAATATATATTTCAAAATATAAAGCAAAAAAAATTACATGGACTCCTGACTGTAGAGGTCTATCTCAGAGATACACTAAACAAAAATATTGACGTACTTACAAACAAGGCTATTTATTGAAGCACAATTTGTAATAACAAACTACTGAAAATAATTCAGATATTCAACAATTGAGAAACTGAATGATTCGCACATTGGATTATCAGCACCTGTGAAAAGGAGAAGATCATCTCAGTGTTGTTAAGGTTACTATAGAATAATCTTCAAGGAAAAGACAGAACATAAATTTCAGATATATAGATAACTATAGAGGGAAGGAAGGAATGGAGCAGAAAGGAGAAACACTAAAACTATTGCTTTTTAATACTTTGTTTCGAAGGTATGACTTTTGGAAACACAAGCATTTTATATAATAATGAAATTAAATTAAATACAAAGAACAAAAATTAAGCATTGAAAATAAAAATAAATAAAACACACTGTGAATCCTATTGATGGCATAACCACACATGGGGACCATCCAAGGAATCTTACTAGAGCATGACATTTTGATTGTACATCTCTCGTAGAATAAAAATTCTTAAAAAGCTTTTCCATCAGGAATGGTACAATTGGTGGTATTGTTACTATTATTCTGACACTACGTTACATATAGTTGTGGGATAAAGTAAATGGGTAATTACACTGGTATCATTGAAAACCAGGATTTGAGGCAAGGCAGGAAGGAGATAGAAACATGAAGTCAGTTAAATGAACTAAAAATTTGTATTACTGAATTTTAATTGGAATTATTAGTTTGATGCATTTTAACTAAATAAAACAAAACAAGGATAACTTTCTTTTTTAGACACTGTCCATTGAAAAGAACTATCAGCCAGATATAGGAACTGTGAGGTTAGACTGGCTTACACTTTATCATATAAGAAAATAAGGGTATTATCCAAGACTACTAGTGTTGTATCAAAAAGATTGGGCATCAGATGAAGAGACTCCTATGGCAATAAACTGTAAGATGTTTAAACCCATGACTTCATAGGGTATGTGAGTAAGATACATACCTACATCATGCATATGCATATATGCATGCATATACATCTGCTCATATATTTTGTATATGTATATATGTATGTATATATACAAACAATCTTCTTTGAAGTATTTTGGAAAGCTTACTGTTTTTGAAAACTGTTTAGAAACAAACAAAGAAAAATCCACACATTTATCTTCCCTTTCCTATATAAATTGTGTCTTCAGCATATCCAATACTTGGTAAAAGGGAAGCAAACCACCTAATAATTTAAGAAATAATTTATCATTTCAACACCTAATGAGATAATGGATTTAGGCAAAGATTATCAATATCTGTTCACTTTACACAAAGAAGACAACCAGAAATTATTTATTCTGGAGGAAAGCACACAATACTGTCTGTGAAGTGTGTGGATCCAAAAAGCTAATGAAAATCTTCGGAAGTCTCTCAGAATTTTGAATACAAATTTATAGGAAATACGAAAAACAAAACAAAATAAAACAAAACAACCAAAAACCAAAGTCAGAAAAATTCAGATTGAGAAAAATTTTATATAACGCGCAACCAATTTCTTCAATAAAACTCACAGGGCAAGAGCAGAAAAGACAGAAAACCTATCGAGTAAAAGAAATGAGAGAGTGGTACACATTCATTATTCTAGCACTCCGTGAGGCTGCAGTAGGAGGACTGCAAGGTAGAGCCCAACCTGAGCAACTTTATGACTTATCAAGACACTGTCTCAAAATATTTTTTTTTAAACAAAGAGGGTTAAATTGGAGAAGTAGCTCAGTGTAGGAACCTCTGCGATCATTCTCACTATTGAAAAAAAAATAAACAAAGATAGAGATAGAGATGGAGGAGAGAATAAAATCATTCAGTTGCAAAGTGTGAATGTTGCTTAAATTCTAATTCAAAATATAAAGCAAAAATTGGTAAACAATTGAAGAAATACAAACAAGTAAGTATTGAATATTTAACCTTAAACAATTATTTAAATAGTTTTAGGCATGATAAAGGTTTTGGGTATGTAAAAAGGGTCACTGCTTCGGAAATACTATAGAATGTTTACAGATGATACGCAGTATAAGATGGTTTCAAAATCCCAGGTAGGATCGACAGAGACAAAGGTGTCAGTTATAAGGAAACGAAGTTAATCTTATGTTGTTGTTGTTGTTGTTGTTGTTGTTCTAGATGTGTTGTTAATTGTTGACACTGAATGAAATGTACATGGAGAGTTATTAACTTTTTTCTCTTTAATATATACTAAAGTATTCTAAAATAAAAAGTTAAGATATAGATTGTAAATGTGAAAACATTTTCCTAAAACCTAGTACTATTATTCATCAAAACCTTAATGAATTAGATGTTGCCTATTGAAACAATACTTATAAAATATTTCATACTCTATAGAAGAAGGTTTCATGTAAGCTTGGGTTGCTTTTCGTTAGTGCTTGTGATTAGTATCTTTGTATATAGGTAAGCTTTTTTTATTTTTACAAGTCTTGGTTTTCTCTTAAAATATATATTAAGATGTTGTCATAAAAGGCCAATACCACAATATAACATACTCTGCACATCTGTAATGGAGATAATATTTTTGAAATATGTTCACAAATAATATAATTGCTCCTTTGAATGGTTTTTGTTTTCTTTTGCCATTAATTCCTTGTCCTGGGACTTTATCATTCAATAGATGAGGAAAGTAAGAACCTTCTAGAATCAAGAAGTAAATAAGTAGGAAATATCTGTGCAGGTGGAGCACAGACAAACTGTGCATTGAAAAAAAGCAAGAAGTAGAAGGGAAGGGGTCTCAGAGAGACTGGGTCTAAGTTTGGGATGGTCCTGTGGTCTCCTGAAGGGACCTGTCCATCCGTTCTGAGAAGACAGAGTCCCTACAAGGGGTATGCACCATTTAATTATTTTAATAGACACCCTTATCATGATGTATAACAAAATCCTAACTGCTGGAACCTGTACATGTGACTTAATATGGAAAAGAGTTTTAGCGGATGTAATTAAAAATTTGCAGATGAGATTATACTGGACTAGAGTTAAATATATACCCAGTGATAAATGTTCATAACGGACAGACACGCAGAGAGGTGACCATGTGAGGACTAAGACAGAATGGTATAAGGCAGCCCCAACCCAAGGAACACCAGGGTTGCAGGTAGTCAGAGCGGAGGAGAAGCATGGGACAGATTCTCCCTTAGAGCTTCTAGAGAAAACCATATTTCCAACAATTTGACCTCAGAATTCTGGCCTCCAGAACCAGGAGAAAATAAGTTTCTGTTTTAGGTCATTAAGTTGGTGGTAATTTATTGTCACAGGAAACTAATATACCTCACTTCTCATGGCATGTTCTGGAAGTTGGTGTCCACATACAATGTGAGATATTCAAGAGAATAACGAATATAGGTGTCAGGTGGTTTGGAAGAGTGAGGCCCAGAGAGAATACCCCTATGTCTTTCTTGGTTTCCTTTCATAGGCAGCTCCTGCAGTCCTAACATGCTTGTGGGGTCCAGGAGATGACCCATGGCTGAGAACCAGTGCACTAGTCACAGGGGTCTTCCTGGTGAGAGATGATTTCTTGAGGTGCACAGGAAAGGTTGGTGGGCAACAGAGGTAGAGACCATAAAAAGTACAAGGGCTGGGTAGGAAAGGGAAGATACCACCAGACACTAAAGGTACTAGAAGAACAAATCAGGGATATCCAAAGCTGTGAATTTGTTTGAATGGATTTAGAGATGACAAAGGCTGAGGCCAGAGCAGGAGTTAATAACTTACAACTCATCAGAGAAGCAGAGCTAGGGTAGAAATATAGCATGAGAACTAGAGGCTACCTTCGCAGGATAAACTGCCTCTTGTACCCCAGTTTAATTTTGGGGAGGAGAACCTTTGCATCAAGTTGTTCTACTAAGCATTTCAAACTTCAGTAAGAGTTCAACTGAAATGGATGGTAGTTATCAAGTAGCGATTTAGTCAACAGGAAAGGCACGTTTCAGGATTCTCATGACATTAGATGAAGTGAAGGGTTGAGGGTTGGGGGGAAGATTTTGAGATGACATCAGTTAGAAAATTTCTTTAAAAAATCACGTTTGGGTGCACGAATTATAGGTTATTATGTTTAACCTTGTTAAACAAGAAATGGCAAAAATCAGACTTTCTATAGTTTTCTCAAATAAAATGCAGGATGGTTTTTTTTTTAAATCGGTTAATTTAGACCTATCTGATTTACACATCTGTTTGCCTGTAAAAGAGTCAAGTTCACACAGTGAAAATCTGTTGTAACAGAATCTGTTTTGGCTTCAGTCCCATCATCAAAATCTAGAAGATTGTCTCTTTTCTTCTCTTTCTTTCTTTCTTTCTTTCTTTCTTTTTTTTTTCTTGTTTTTTTTCTTTTTTTGGTACTGGGGATCAAACTCACAACCTCATGCCTGCCAAGCACTTATGCCACTGAGCTAAATCCCCGGCAATTATCTGTTTTCAAAGGGCTCTGTTTTATCAGTCTGGGTGGTTAGATCTGGCTTTGGCATATTAGTGTGAAATTCACATGCAATTCTCATTAAGAGCTCTGCAGGTATGAGTTGATAGATTGGCAAGTTTGGAGGGTTGTTTTTAATGTATTCAGTTTATTTTGGAGTTTTATATCTTTTTTTAAACCTCATAATAGTCCGGTCTATTTTACAGCCAACTAGGACCACTGAAGCAATTTTCCATACAGTGAGGGTTTCCTATGAGAACCTTTCCTAGGTACACTTGCCTGAAAAATCTGTTATCCTAACACTTTGATTTATTTGCTTATACAACAGCTTGTTATGTGTGGATTCTTTGGCTGGGGTGATGCCCCCTATTATGGTTTCCTTTGAAGCCTGTGTGCCTAAGATGCAGTGACTAATTTGCTAGGCTGTGAGGTGAAGTCCAATAAATGAATATAAAGCACCTAAGGAGCCTGTGGTCTGGAAATTCTTGAACTCCTTTGGAGCAGATTGGTGATTTCCCATTGCCACTAGATGTCCCTGTGTGGCTTTCCTTTTGGACATCAGTACTGTACACATGGTAAGTTATTTCTGCTCTGCTGGATAGACGGAAAGGGCTCCGCAGGCTCTGAAGAAGCATTTTACAGTGGAACATCATCCAAGCTGCCACTGGGCACAACTTCGCCCTAGTGCACAGATTTACAAAATGAGATTGCGCAATGACTGGCAGAAATCAGGATGAACTCTATGCAGGCCCAAAGTTCTTTCCAACTTGAATTATTAAACACTCTCTGCATCCCATCTCACTCTCCAAGGCCTAGATCAAAACTTCTAAAGTCATCTAGCATGAAGAAATGGCCTTATAATTTTTTTGTAATTTTGATTTTTTGCATGATCTTAACAGACATGACTAATATGCATTGAATTAGCATGCATGGCTAGTTTACTTTGCATGCCATGTGACTTCAATAACTCCCAAACTGGGTGTTCTTGATTAATGAAACCTGATTACGTCCTTGGAAGTCCCAATAGTGTCAGGTGGCTGTAAGTGTTTTTTAATGCTTACTTTGTATTTTGGTATTTGTTTTGTTACAGATAGACAAATTTGTAGATTAGCACTAGTCTGAGGGTTATAGTTTGAGTAGCACCAGCCTAAGCATTACCATGGGGCACATTTCTACACCCTCAGGCAAGCATGAAGACTCAAGGCAGTCTTCGAAAGCTTGAAGGAGACTCACAAAGTGTGGATGGGAAGCACTGTCTGTCTTTCCAGGGCTCCTGATCCAGGACAGGCCAGGGTTTTCCACTGAGTAATGTGCTGGATCTCAGATGAAGGCTACTACAACTAGAAAACGATGGGCGGCTCTACTAAACAGTATCAGTGGAAAGGGAATGAGAATGGTTACGCTTTCTGAAGCTTCTGGAAGAAATTAAGTAAATCCTTAAATGGTGCTTTGTGTGTTTGGAGAAATAAAGATGACACGGGGGTGGTAACTGCCATGTACTTGGATTCATTTTAATACTTAGCCATGGTGGCACCTAGGTGACAGATAGTGAGAGGGTTAGGTGACAGATAGAGTTTAACTGGCAACTAGCTCCAATTATAGAATCATGACAAGGAGTTTTATAACTTTATAAACTGAAGGGAGATAGTTGTTTTACTTAGGGCATCAACAGTTTATGTCCCAACAAACATTTAGGAAGCTAGTTATTTGCAATGCCAGAGTACAATTTGCCTACACAAATGTGTTGAAAAGGGTGGTTGTGGGTCCTTTTTGCTCACAGAAAACCATTTAAACCAGGTGATGTTTGAAAGAGAAGGATTAGGCTATTCATTTCTCCTTTATGAATGATTGTATGTTGGGTCAAATCAAGACTGCAGGGAATGTAATCATTCAGTTCTGAATTCTTGAAATCCTGATGCCCACATGTTGATGGTAAGGGTTTCCCTGCTTTCTCAGGCAGAGAAAGAAGCCAGTGGAGAAGTTGGGGTACACTGAACTTTCTTCTTCCAGTGAGGCCAGTAATGTACTTGGAGTTCCTCAGGAAGGGAACGAGCAGCCATGCAGGGATTTCATGTGAAGAATGGTTTCAGTAGCTAATTGTTTAGGGTCTGATACAGAAAACTATGATTTAATGGGCAGTGTTGGTGTTTGTGATACAGCAGAGGTGGGTGAAAATGATCTCTTGGAAAAGGAAAAGTAAGTTCAAAAATGGCAGATGCTCTAGATGAGATGTTGGCAAGTGGATGTAAGGGATCGCAGAGTTGGGAATGAACAGGACCAGGAAAAAATAAACAAAAAAGGAAGAAGAATGACATGCTCACAGCGGGAGGGAGTTGAAGGGTTAAAATTACAGCTCCATGGGTCAGAAGGCTGAAACACCACGGGACAAGTCCCATTTTCTTGTGTGCACATTTCCGTGCAAAGGGCTCCAAAAGGCCCTAACCGTGCCCTTCCAGCAGGAGAACTCAATAGAGTGCTGACATCCACACTGTCCCTTGGGAAATGTAGCAGAGGATGGGGCAGATCCAGGTTGTATGGAGCTAAAACTCATGAGGTTTCTCAGTACCTCAATAAATAGGAAAATTAGAGGTATAAAATTAGGCAGGAAACAAACATTTATAGAGAAAATGAATAAGAACAAATCCTCCATTTTAAAAAGGTAACAAAACTCTGGGAGTGAAACTCACTGGTAGAGCTCTTGCCTAGCATATGCAAGATGTTGGGTATGATTGCTACCACCAACCCCCATCACTATCACTAAAACAAAAACAAAAATCAAACAAGAAAAACTCCAACAAAAACTATTAAGTTCTATAAAATACAAAAAATGACAGCATTTTTAATTGTTGGTCATGTATTTGTCTTTTGAAATATTTTCCATCTTTGTTTTTCTCTTCATTGACAATGACTGTATAACATGATCTTCTACAGCAAGATTAGAAAGATAATTATTCGCTGTAGTTTCTAGCATATGTAAGAAAAATTTTAAAATGTGTCAATGTCTTTAGGGAAATTTGAGTCTGAAAATATTTGACAGATAAATGGTTAAAGAAGATGTGGTATTTATATAAAATGGAATACTGCTCTGCTGTAAAGAAGGATAAACTTGAGACATTTTTATGTAAATGAATGCATGTCGAGACCATAATTTTAAGTGACATAAATCTGGCACACAAGTTTAAATATTATATTGTTTTACTTGTGTAGAAACTTAAATGGTAAATGAGCAAAATGGAGAATAGATGTTGGAAATTAGAAAAAATACTTATTCAAATGGAAAAGAGAATAAGGGAAAGGTGAACAGGAAGAAAAAAAGAGAAAAAATTTTAAAAAGAGAACGGAAGGAAAGAATGGAGACAAAACTTTTGTAAATGGGAAGTGGGAAAAAAGTGTAGACTGGAGGAGAAGGGAATAGAGTAAAAGAAGAATTAAAGTATATTATGTACAGGTGCAAATTCCTCATGATGAATGTGTTGGAAAATGGCAAACATGTGCTAAGAAAAAAAACCTAATCAATCAATAAAAAAATAGGCATTTACCAACACAAATAAAAAAATAAATAATCAGTAATATCATTGAAACTTTTATGATTGTTGACAAATTTAGGAAACTTTCTATTGAATTTGTTTTGTACATGAATAGTTTGGAAAAATTTTCCACAGAACAAGTTTCTGGTTCCATACACTGGAGCTCTCTATTTCAGTATTTATGAAAGTTTTGGTATCTGACACATTAGTACATGTTCACGTCATAATATACTCTCTGGCCCTTCACTGTTGTTCCTACCAATGAGTGAGCACTGTAGCCAATAAGAATATTCCTCTAAGCCATTACTACTGAAGGATGCCTAGCAATAACTCAACCTCATCCCGAAATAATGACAATAAGACTACAATCTCCCTCACTGTTTCCTCCAACCCTACCCAACTATCGCCATTATATGATTATTTGTACCTTTACTCATATCCTCATAAAGTGGCCTAGACATATAAATAAAGATATTTATCCACATTCCACTAAAATTCATTTAAATGTATTTCCTGCTCAACTTTCCCTTAACCAAATAAAAATATTCTTGGTCATCCTAATATCACTTACAGTGAGTTGGTTTTGGGAAGGGAAAGTTAAAGTAATCTTAGATCATTCCTATTAAAATATCTTAGTTTTGTAAATTTTTAAAGCCATATAACAATATGAATATGTTACTAAGTTCTTTACTCCCTCCTTCCCCTCCATCTCCCCACTTTCTTTTTTATTTATTTTTAGTACACTAATCTACTCTGTTAAGAGGCCCCAGTGGATTTACCCAGTTTATGAACATGTAAATTGAATACATCCACATACATGTGTTCTGGTCCTAGCATACGATATATTCTCTGGGGCGTATACCCAGCAGAAATTCCTGGACTGTAGAATATACACTTTTCTCTATAATCTGTTTTCCAAAGTGAGGACGTGAAGGTACACTTATCTGCAGTATATGCAAGTTCCTGCTGCTCTATCTCACATCAATACTTGATACTACTTGACTTTTTTGTGGGTGATTAGTGGCATCTTACCATGGTTTCAGTTCACTTACTTTCTCACTATGGTGAGCATCTTTTCATACATGCATACACACAACATATAAAGTATTGCAGTTTTTTTCTTTTTGAAAGGACTTATTCTGGTCTTTCTCTTTTTTATATGATTTACCTATTTTTTTTTACTGACTCATAGCAGCTTTTTACAAATATTCAAAACTATTTCTCAATAATTTTATGTGTAACGAGCGTTTCTTTTCAATTTATACTTACGTTTTCATATTCTTTGATGTGTTTTCGGGTGAGTAGATGCTTTAATGGTTTTTATTTTTAAGAGAATAAAACTGAAAGAAATATAATAGAGACAATCAAAACAAAACAATGAATTTGATACAAGACTTCAAAACAAGATAGAAGGAAACCAACAATGGCTACCATGATGCCTCTTGCTATCTTCAAAATAGCTTCCTATATCATCAGGCACAATAAAATCAAACAAAACAGAACAGAATAAAGCAATCAAAACAAAACAATGAAAGCAATACAGGACTTCAAAACAAGACAATAGGAATACAGCAGTGGCTACCATAATGCATCTTGTTATCTTCAAAGTAGTTTAAACCATCAGGCATAATAAAATCAAACAAAACAAAATAGTCAATCAAACAGAACAATGAACATGATACAAGGCTTCAAAACACAATAAAAGGAAATCAATAATGGCTACCATTATGTCTCTTGTTATCTTTAAAATAACTGCCCATATCATCAGGCATAATAAAATCAAACAAAACAAAACAGAATAAAACCAATCAAAGCAAAGCAATGAAAGCAATACAGGACTTCAAAACAAGACAATAGGAATATAACAGTGGTTACCATAATGCATCTTGTTATCTTCAAAGTAGCTGTTTATACTATCAGACATAATAAAATCAAACAAAACAAAATAGAATAAAATCAATCAAAAGAAAACAAGCAAAGCAATACAGGGCTTCAAAACAAGATAATAGGAAATCAATAATGGCTAGTATAATACATTTTGTTATTTTTGAAATAGCTGTCCATGCCATGAAATATTATAACAACAAACAAAACAAAACAGAATAAAACCAAGGTAAACAGAATGATGAAAACAATACAGGGCTTCAAAACAGGATATAGATTAACAATGGCCACTGCCTTGCCCCTCTAAACATCTGCTTCCCTTTCACCTTCACAGCATCTATTGTGCATTTTGGTTCCCACTAACTTCTTTAGTTTTTTATACTAAGGAGATAAGCCGGTGTTCACCCACATGACTCTGAACCATTTCACCCATGAGCATGATCTCAAGTTGTATCCATTTATTTACAAGAGCCTCAAGGTTATCTTTCTATATAGCTAAGTACCTTTCCCTTATATAGAAATGCCATATCTTTCTTATCCATTCTGCAGTTGATGGGCAAACTACCCCTACTTTTTTTCTGATTCCTTGTCACATAGAGCATTATTTTCTCTCCTTTGACTTTTACTGTATGAATTTCCTTTTGAGTTAAATGTGTTTCTCAAATAAAGCATATTGATGGATCTTGTCTCTTGATCCACTCAGTCTGTGATTCTTTTTGTTGGAGAACTAAGGCCATCTACAATAATGGATATGAACAACATGCACGGCCTCATTTCTGCCATGCTATTTTCCTGCCATTGGCTGCCTACTTTTTCCTTCCATTCAGTTGTCTGCCCTGCTCTGTGATTCCCCCTCTGCTGCTGTTCCTGTAACTGTGGTCATTTTTATCTCTCTGTAGAATGTCTTTCAGTATTCTTTATAGGGTTTGTTTGGTGGTCATGAATTCCTTCAGTTGTTCTTTGTCATGGAAGTATCTTGTTTCTCCATGAATTTTGAAAGATAGTTTTGCAGGGCTCATCAACCTGGTTTGGAAGTTGTTTTCTTTCAGGACTTGAAATACTTCACTCCAAGCTCTTCTTGACCTGATGGTTTGTGTTGAGAAGTCTGTTGTGATTCTGATGGGTTTTCCTTTATAGGTGATCTGTTTCTTCCTTCTAACAGCTTTTAATATTCTGTTCTTGTGTTGAATTTCTGGTATCTTGATTATTAAACGTCTGGGTGTAGATTTATTTTGGTTATGGCTAGTTGGAATTCTGTATGCCTCACTTATCTATATATCACCCCCTTTTCCCATGTTTGGGAAGTTTTCTGCTATTACTTCTGTAAATAGAATTTTAATGTCATTTGTGGTGACCCCTGCTTTTTCACTGACACCTATTATTCTTAAATTATTTTGCTTTGCAACATCTTGTGGTCATTGGATTTTTGTTTCCTGGTTCCTTGTTATTTTTAAGAGATCTTTCCTTTCATGATTGCAAGCTGCACACTTGTCTTCAAGGTCTGAAAGTCTATCTTCAGTTTCTTTCAAGAAGTTTTGCCAGCTTTCAATGGAGTTTTTAATTTCCTGAATCTCTCTTTGAATCTATTTCATGCATTCTAAATCTCTCTTACATTGTTCATTCATGGTTTCCCTCATTTTCCTATGCTCCTCTATTTTTTTTTTAAATCTGTGCCTTCTTTAGAGATGCTTAGCAGTTCTTTTATTATGTTTTTTATTTCTTCTTTTACCTGAGATAGTATTTCTGTTCTAATTTCTTTTATCTTCTCATGAAGTTTTCTCTTCACTTCAGTTGTCATCACTTCAGAAACTTCAGGTGTGCGGCTCCCGATCATTTCCATGTTTTCATCTCCTGGACTTGCACTACTTGGGTTGGAGCCCAGGGACTGCCTTTTGTTTCTTCATCTTGACATTTTCCTGGGTTCTTCCAAATGAAGGGGTAGTGGGGTCCCAGGCACTGTGTTGGCTACAATTTCTCTGGAGCATGGCTGTTTGGTTCTCCTGGCCAGTGCCGGCTGCAGGTATCCAATAGTGGCTGCTGGGTGTGCTGGTGCAGGGCCATCTGTTGTTTTCCCAGCCTGTGCTGGCTACTTGTGGGTAGTGTCTTCCAGTGGCTGCTGGAGTGTGTGGGGGTGCAGGGCTGGCTGCTGCCTCCCTACTGAGCAGGTTACCTGCAGGCAGTCAGGTGTTTTAATTTTAATGTAATTGAAGTAAAACATCTTTCCTGGTTGATGCTTTTTGTATATATTTATGATAACAATCTACAATCTATTTATGACAATAGTTTTCTGTATTTATTTTTTAAATGTTTATAATTTTGTCTTATACATACAAACTAAATACACTAGGGGGTGACTTTGTATATATATAATATATAATATATAATATATAATACATAGTAACACAAACTAATGATGAAGAATTAATTTTCATCACATTTATCAAAAAGTCCATAATTTCCTATTTAACTACAGTAAATCTGTAATGTGTTCATTTCTAATCTACATATAATCATTTCTATTGGTCTGTGTGTTATTCCAGGATCAACAACATAGTATCTTAATTAAATAGCTATATAATTTGTCTATTATATACGTGTACATACATGTGTATTTATTTATTAGTCTATACACTATATAAGTATTTATATATTTATTTATTAGGACTACATTAAATCTAGAGGGCAACAGAAGACCTATTGGATAAGTTGACACTTTATCTTCTAATTCATGTTCACAAATTTCTCCCAACTTACTTACATGGACTTTGACATAATAATTTTTTACACACTTGGTTCAATTAATAACTAGCTACTTTATGTTTTTGATACATTGTACATAGTATCTTTTTAAATGTTTTGTCTCTTTCTTCCTGTAATTTAATCACCTTGATTGATTTTAAAGATTGCTTTTTACCTGGTTTGTGGTGTATCTTATAGAACTGCCTTTAGTGTGAATCTACTAGTAGTAAACTCACTGTTTTTGTCTTTTGACAATGTCTTTATTGAACTAGCGTTCATGAAACTTATTTGGATGAATATAAGATTATAGTGTGATCTCTTATTCTGTTGTCTTCTCATGTTCATTAACGTTGTTGGGATGAGGGCTACCAGTCTGAATAGTCTTCCTTCAATTTTTGCCTGTGACTGCTTTTATAATCTCTTTTATCTTTGTGCTCTGCAGCTTGATTATGTATGTTCTTAATCCTACTTTGTACTTGTTGATATTCTTGTATTTGTGTTTTTATATCTTTCATCATTTCTAGAAACTTGCACATTATATTATCAAATACTGTTTTTTTCTTCATTCTTCAGGTTTTCTTTTCACTCAGTTTCTTTTGCTGTGTAGAAGTTTTTTAAACTTGAGCTCATCCCATTATCTGATTCTCAGTACTATTTTCTGTGCAACTGGAGTTCTAATCAGAAGTTCTTGCCTATGCCTTTAAGAGTTTTACTATTTTATCTCCCAACAGGTTAAACGATTCTCTTTTACCACTTAGTTCTTTGCTCCATTTTGATTTTAATTTAGCACATGGTAACATATAGGAGTCAAATACAACTTTCTGTATATGGATAGCCAGTTTTTCCAGTGCTATTTTTTCAAGAGTTTGTCTTTTTTGCATTGTATTCATACCCCTTTGTGAAAGATTAAATAGTGAATGTGCTTGGAGTTATTTCCACATCCTCTATCTTCTGTTCTGCTCCATTGAGTCTCATGTCTGTTTTTCTGCCAGAGCCATGATTTTTTTTTCACAGTAGCTTTGTAATATAACTTAAAGTCTGGGATTATGATGCCTCCCACTTAGCTCTTGCTTTTGCTATTCTGTGTTTTTTTGGTTCCAAATGAAAGTCAGGATTATTTCCTCCATTTGTGTGAAGATTGTTATTGGAATTTTCATTGGGAGTGCATTAAGTGTGTATGTGTATTTGGAAGTATAGTCATTTTCACTGTATTTTTTCTGCCTAACCAGGAACAGGGGAGATCTCTCCATGTTTTGATGTCCTCTTCAATTTCCTTTTTCAGAGTGCTGTAGTCTTCATTGTAGAGGTTTTTCACTTCCTTAGATTAATTCCTAAGTATTTAAATTTTTCTTGATACTATTGTAATGATATTTTTTACTAACTTCTTTCTCAGTGGGTATCTTAGTTACTTTTCGCTCGTTGCCGAGACAAAATACCTGACGCCCAAAATTAAGGAAGGAAAGGTTTATTCTTACAGTTTCTTGGGAGTTTCAGTCCATTAGTTGGCTCCAAGATAGCGTGGCATGGCGGGCCTGCCGTTCATGGTGGCTGCAAGCTGCAAGCTGCAAGCCTCAAGCGAGAGAGAGAGAGGCCGAAGGGGAAGCGGAAGACCTGCCTTCCCTTATACTGTACATTGGCTCCACCCCTGGGCGGGTACAACAGTCATCAATCCTCGTGCTAGACAACAAACTGATCACGAGTGTCAGACTCAGCCCCATCAAAAGTATGTGAGGACTTGGGGGGACATAGCATACCCCATACAGTGGGTTCATTTATTTTTGTGTAGGAACATTACTGATTTTTGTGTGTTGATTTTGGATCCTGCCACATTAATGAATTTGATTAAGAATTCTAAGACTTTTGTTGGATTTTGGGGGGAGGGCCTTTTATGAAGTTCATGTCTTCTGTAAATAGTGATCATTTAACTTCTTTCCTACACATGTCCTTTTTATTTCCTAACAGCTCTTGCTAATGTTTAAAGTGTTATATTGAACAGGAGTGGTGTTGTATTTCTCATTTTTAAAGTTAAAATTTTCTGCAGACATGTTTTGTCAATTTTAAAAGTTCTTATCTCTGAGTAATATTTTAAGGCTAATTTGTTATTTTTAAATTACCTGGACATTAGTATTTTATATTTGATGTTTATAATTTAATCATCTGAAGTTTATATGCATATAACTTTTTTGAGTTCTTATTTAAGATGCCTCATTTCCTCGAGTAATTCACATGCAAAACACAGTTTATATTCTTAAAAAAACATTTATAGAGAGTAAATTATAAAGTTAAGGTTTTATATGTATATTAATGGATCTCTGAATCAGAACATATTTTTTAATTGACAGAATCAGTTACCCATTACTTCATTCTCAATAGGGTGACATAATAAAGACTAAATGTTCTCTTTTGCATGGAACCAAATTATACAACATAAGGGAATTTTCAAAGTTTTAAGACTTAAAGCATGTATAGGGTGAAGGACATCTATATTGTATACATATATATTGTATACAAATCCTCTCTAGAGAGGAGAGGGACGAGAAAGAGCCTTAGATTTTTACTTCCCTGGAGGTTAAGCAAGTGGCTGATGGACTATGTCTCTAAATCCTTGCAGAACAGTATCCTATCTGTCACTTCCAAGGTATGTTTTATATTTGACAATCCTGTAACTGTTTTGCTGGTTCCCTTTGCCCAGAAGTCCTGGGACTGTGCAGAAACATTGCTATATTAGCAGAAAATTATTTTCCTATAGGTGGTTCTCTCTAGAATTTTGTTGTCTTAGCTTCCGCTTGTTGCCTGAGGGAATAAGCAATCTAACTGTTGTGGGTAAGGTCCTGTGTTCCCCCAAAGCCTCATATAATCTTGGACGGGACTGAGTCTGGCATTTGTGATTGGTTTGTTGTCTAGTGCTGGGATTGGCAGTGGGAGTGCTGCACCCACCCAGGGGTGGAGCTGACGTATAGTGTAAGGGTGAAAGGAAGCTCTGTTTTGCTCTCTTTTGCCAGTTCACCTTGCATTTTGCTGCAGCCATGAATGGCGGCTCTGCCATGCCACATTCCTTGGAGCCTACTGAGTGTGGACTAACACCTCTGAGAACTGTAAGAAATAAACCTTTCCTTTCCTAATTTTGGGCAGCAGTATTTTGTCTCAGCAACACGTGAAAAGTAACTAAGACACTAACCCATTTAATCTTATTTAAAGTAAATTAATAGTTTGAAATGTGTTGGACCAAGACCACCAAGACAACATATATTAGGAAATATGAAAACAAAAAAGCTATGTGTTTTATGATACCCTAGTGAACCACCTCCCCTTGACACAGTACTTCTGAATGTCAAAGTAGATTTTTTTTCTGTCCTGAGAAGTAGATGTAAAGATTTAACTTGAACTTTCCTTCTCTGTTTATAACCTGTGAGGATATGAGTACTGAAGTTGTTTTCTTGATCAGGTTCAACAAATGCCTTCTGTATACAACTGGTTGTGGTGCTATACTTATCAATTTTCTTTAACTTGGAGAGCAGCACTTCCTGCTAGTCCTTGGCATTTTAAGATTGTTTATCATTTAAAAAAATCTATAGTTTATTTGTTTTAATGGAAGGGACTAGCCCGCTATATTCCTGGTATCCCTGCCTAGGTATCTTCTGGGTGTTTCTAAATGTATTTAACACTCCTCGATTCTCTTTCCATGTGTCTATGTTACCACTAGTTCTCACATGAATGGTGCCCATGGGCCCCAGGTCCATCCATGCTTTCTAAATTTGATAAACTCATTTCTACAAAGTCTAGTCAGATTTAAAACAGAGATGCAAAGTAAACTTGTGGCAATCTCTAGTCTCTCAGACCCTTCACCAGCTTCATGTTACTATAAAACAAAGATTACATAGTTCCATTTGGTTTGACTCAATTTTATCTTGAACTGCTCCAGAACAACTCCTTTGCCTCAGGCTGGCTACTCACAGTTTCCTGAATATCATGGGTTCCATGCTTCTTACCAAAAATGAAACTTTGCCATGCTTTTCCCTTGGGCTCCTATGCTTTTCTCCTGCCCCACTCCACCTACTAAGCTCATCCTCTGTTCAGCTGTTACTTTCCCAGGAACACTGTCTCAAATCCCTACCCCCATTAAATCCTTCTGTTGTAGACACTCAACGTACTCTATATTTATTCTTTGGGGGCACTTATCATAGTTACTATTTAATATTTGCTTTTATTTCTTGCTTGTTGCTGATCTAGACTCCAAGCTTCATGAGGCAGGACTGTATCTCTGGTTCATCAATATAGCTAGTTGTCACCACTAGTACAAAACTGGTGTTTGGATTATAGGCAATCAAAAGTACTGACTAAATGGAAGAATTGACTTTGCAAGCTACGTCAATTATGTCTCATAATTAGGATGATGAAATTCTGTATAGTGAGTTATCAAGTGAGATTCATTTTTAAGATAACCAAAGGAAGACTAAAAGTATATATAGAATATTGCCTAAGGTATTTTTGTGTGAAATATAATAGACTATTGGAACTGTGAAAGACTATCAAAGATTCCACAAATAATTTTTTAAAATTTTGTTTTCTTTAATAATACATGGTAATTTTGGATAATTTAGTACTGTACTGAAAATTAATAGTAAGAAAATATAATGTGAAATGGTAAAAGGGTACACAACTGATTCAGATCATATAAACCCCTACATAAATATTGTCAGATTGAAATTGTATTCTAATACCCTTGATAGAGGAAGGAAGGAATATGCTTTCTCTAGTGTATACTTTCTGATGATGTATATTCAAATTTTATATTTTTTAAGCTGTAAAGATACTGTAGAATAATTACTAAGAGCACAAGTTTTGGGTCAGATCTGACTTCATATTCAGGCTCAAACACATACCAGGTACAATGCCTTTGGATATTTACATTTGTTCTACAAGCCCCAGTTGACTTGGATGTCAAACAGGATTAATAAAAATACCAGTATCATAAGGTGATTTTAAAGGTAGAGCTATATCATATAAAATGCATAAGACAGTGTCTGATAAATATTAAACAATTAATAAGTATTAGCCATTATTGTTTGTCCTATGATAGAGCTGAAAAGTGGGGCTATGTTATCTTTGTTTAGTTTCCTTAAAATGCAATAATGCACTGTGGGTGTGACCACAAACTGTATCATAACTACTACATCAGTGAAGTAGGGGATGATTACACCTACCAGAATGTTTCATGCTTACCCAATATAGTAAACAATATAAACCTCCAATCAGATCATCTATGTCCCCTTCACATGGTTTTGTGCATTGCCAAATATACTAAGATATTATTTTGAAAAATCATTCTCTGCCAGTAGGAATTGGTCAGAGGTATTCATTACTTTAAGGAGAATTAGAATTGGGAACAATAACCATTTAGAGAAAAAAAATCAGTGTCTTAGTTACTTTTCTCTGATCACTGGGACAAAATACCTGACACCCAAAGTTAGAGAGGAAAAGGTTTATTTAGTCTATCAACATTATATTACATTAGAACCATAACATCCTGCCTCCTCAAAGACTCATGCACATCCCTTTATGCAAAAGGCATTTAGTCCATCTGCAAGAGTTGTTAAAGTGCTAACAATTTCAGCATTGAAAAGTCTAAGTCCTAAGTCTCCTCTAAGATGTAAGGCAAACTCTTAGGTGTAAGCCCCACACAAATTAAAAGTTAAACATTTCCAACATTCAATGACACAAGATAAAATTTTTTTATTTTATGGAACAAGGATGACACATAATTTCATAACAAAATAATAGGAAAATAACAATAGTTAATACATTACATATTGTCATCAAAGTAGTTACTCAGAATACAAAATAGGGGCATAAAAAATTCTCCAATCCATATTAGCATGAATGTCCCTTTTAAATGAACTAAGAGATACTAATAGTATAGATAAGTTGCATTTTTCTCCCTTCTTCCTTCCTTCTTTTTCTTTCCCCTTCCCTCATCTTAGATTATTTTTCCTTTTGAACAATTTCTTTCCATTTCACAATGTCTATTTTACATGTTAAACCTTATTTAGTAAAATGGCATCTCAGTGTTGTTTTAACTTGCATCTTTCGAATGACAAATGATGTCAAACATTTTTCATGTATTTATTTGCCATTCATATTTTTCATCTAAAAAGTGTGTATTCATCTCAGATACCTGTTTTTGGGTTTGGCTATTGAATTTGGGTGTTCTGAGGTTTTACAATTCTTTATATATTCTAGATAGACATCCTTTGTCTGAAGGGTAATTGGCTAAAACTTTTTCCCATTCAGTGGGTTTTCTTTTCACTCTATTGGTGATTTCTTTTGATATAAAAAAGTTTTCTAGTAAGATAAGACCCCAGTTGTTGATTCTTTGAAGTATTTTCACATGCAGTTTGGGTTTTGTTCATCTACTCTCTGCCTACACCTGTCTTCAAGATTTCTATCTACTTTCCCTTCCAGTAGTTCCAGTGTTTCCATTTTAATATTTAGATCTTTGATCTATTTTGACTTTAGTTTAGTGCATGGTGATAGACATGGGTCTAGTTTTAGTCTTCAGCATGTAGAGAGCCAGGTTTTGCAGCACCATTTATTAAAGAGGCTTTCTTTCAGTAATATGTTTGGCTCTTTTGTCAAAGATAAGGTCTTGTGTCTGCATCTTCTAATATGTTCCACTGGTCCTCAGGTCTGTTTTATTGCCAGTACCATGCTGATTTTATTAGAGCAGCTTTGTAGTATAATTTCAAGTCAGGGATTGTGATACCTCCTGCCTTGCCTTTGTTGCTATTCTAGGTCTTTTCTGTTTCCAAATGAATTTTAGGAGTGTTTTCTCTAGTTCTGTAAGGTATGCTAAACATTTTCATTCCAAGTGCTACAAACAGATGAATATAAAGGATTGGGGCCAAAGCAAGCCCAAAATTCAGCAGAGCAAACATTAAGTCTTGTAGATCCTTGTGCAGCATCTGAGGCAATCTGTGGTAAACTGAGAGCCCCAGTGGGCCTGTATTGCTCCACCTTTACAGCACCTCTGATGGTTATAGCTCCCACAGCTTCTCTCATAGGCCTGCACTTCTCCCTTCTTGCAGTTTTTCTCACATAATCCACATTCCTGGCTTCTCCACACTTATGGGATTTCCATTGTACCTTTGGCTTCACCCTCACAGCTTCACATATTGCTCTCTCAGGCAGTGTGCCTGGCTTCCCTGGCTTCCCAGCCCTTCTGAAATCTGGGTGGAAACCTTCTTAAACCCACAACTCTTGCATTCTATATATGCCTAATACCAGCACCAACTAGATGCTACCAAGGCCTGCTGCCAACTGGAGGGGTAACTGGATTTTTTTCTCTCTTGGCTGTAGGATTTGAGTGCCTGGATCACTGAGCACTCTGAATTCAATTCTGAGAAACAAATCCCCTATGATGCTGCCATTCTGGAACATGGAGCTGTTGCCACTATTCTTGAACATAGTGCTCTGGGGCTTTCTTCTCAAAGCAGTTTTTCGCTTTCGCAGTTTTGAGGCTGCAAAGGGTAGTGACTTGCTTCTTCTTGTGATGCCCTCAGGCCATCTTTTATATTCTCCTGTTTCTTCTCAGCAATTGAGATCTCCTCAGCTCTATCTTTGTATCCATGGCTTTACTGAAACTTCCTTTCTGGCCAAACTCACAATTTTTAAAATCATCCTTCTGGGTTCTTTGTTCTTGATTCTCAACATAGATCTGGCTAAAAGCCCCCAACAATAGCCATGCCACTGCCTAAACCTTCTACAACCTTAAAATTTCTTCTGCCGGATTATTTAGTCCACCACCCATAATCTCAGTCTGAGGCAAAGTCTCTGGATATGAGCAAACTGCAGACAAACTTTCTGCATAGCCATAACACACATCATCTGGCCACCATGTGTGATTAGTGTTAAAGAGCCATGACAGCTGCCACTCATGTAGCATTAAGGTAGAGTCTTGCACCTACAGCTGCTTGCACACTATCCCAGCAGAAAAATCCATTGTTCAAGCTTCATTGACCTTTCTCTAGGCAGCCTTATTATGAAGTGATCACCCATCTTTTAATGGTTCAGGAATTTTCTGACCCTGGGGATAACAGCTAGGTGGTTATGTGTAGTTGGATGGTAGAGAAGTCTTTCAGCATTGGTATCCAGGTACAAAGGACAGTGGTACAATGGTGCAATAGCATCACACCAGAATCCTCTTTTATTCCTTCCATATTTCCAGTAAGTCAATTCCTACTTATTTTGATAGAAAACTCTCATGTCTTATTTACTCTTAATTCATTCCACACACTTCCAAGAAGGTGTTGATTATGCCCTCCCTTTTGAGTAAACCACTATATCTTGTATTCTAGCACATGTCATAATATGTTGCCAATGTTTGTTTACATTAGTTTTCACTTCTAGACTATACAATTAATAGTGTTATTTAATGTTGGCATCTCTAGCATATAATTTCTGGCACAGAGAAGGCACTTAGCAGTTGCCAAATGAATATATAATTCTTTAATAAATTTATATTCATTTCATATAATATATATTATTCTTTTTTGTACACATAAGATTAGGGCTTAGCCTCTGCCCATCATGGTGAACATAAGTTTTCTGGAAAGTGTAGGACTGACAACTAAATGTTCTGATATTTTTCTTATAGGAATTGTGCCCAGTTGGTCTTAAACAAACAATGGAAGAGATTTCCTATATGGTATAATTTTTACTTTGCTGTCTGTAACCTGTTTTCTAATACTTCTAATTCTAATCTTCAAAACACCTGAAATGTTATCATCAGTGCATCTCACATATTAAAGCGTGCCAAGAATCAAAGTCTTGAAAGTCCTGATCAGTAGCCAGGATGCAAGGGAGATAGTAGAGAAGTGGCTAGAGGGAGCCATAAGTTTCAACATAAATTTTGAGTGAGGTGTGAGTAGAATCTAGTTAAATACTAATACGTGGCTTAGGGAAAAAGTAGTTAAAAGTCTTGCTTTATTTGTTTAGAATCACACAATTTTGCAATGTTGTTATTATTGAAAACTATTGTTTTGAAGTAAGGGTGCTGCACTATTGAGGAAGAGGCAATTATTTTTTGAGGCAATTATTAATTATTGCTCTCATACTCATATTCCCTCCTTCTTAGAACCAAAGACCACTGTCCCATAGTCTTTGCCAACTCGGTTCTAAACACTTTCCTTTCCATCTTCTCATAAGTAAATTCTCATTTTGCTTTGACTGTGGGCCCTGTTGAAGGTCCATGAGCAGAGCAGAGCCAGGAAGTGCAGGAAATGTGCAAAAAGGAGAGTGGGTTTAATGCTGAGAGCTCTACCAAACACAGCAAGTCATGTTATGATTATTGTTACACATTTTAATGATTGTTGTCAGTCTTAAAAAATGTCTTGACAAATAACGTATTTACCTCAAATCCAGCAATTCTTAAACCATGGCAACCACCGAAGTTACCTGAGGCTTGTAAAAAATATAAATTCTTTACACTTCTGAAGATTTTGTTTCAGTCACTTGCAAGAGTCCTATATATTTTTTAAAGTCCTAAAATTGATAATGATACACTAGCCAGATACAAGCTTCACACTCAAATGGGTCAATGGACCAGAAAGTCTTTCCAATGGTAGACACCAGATCTTTCTTACTTAAATAAATGTTTCAAGTCGTGTGTCTACCAGTGTTTGACTATTTTAGAGACAGTAACCATTCTAGCCCAAGATCTTTCTCTTGTAGTTTTTCTAAAGCCTACTTAAAAACCTGGCATGAATAAAGTCTTTTGAAATTATTACTTCTCATATTAATCTTTTTTTCTTTTCTAAACTCCTACAGTAATAAAGCCTATGGTAAGCAACTCAACAATTTTTGTTGGTTTGTTTGTGGTACTGGGAATTGAACTCAGGGGCGCTCTACCTCTAAGTTAAAGGTAAAGCCTCAGCACCTTTTTAAAATTTTATCTAGAGACAGAGTCTCACTACGTTGCCCAGTCTCAAATTTGTGATCCTTTTCACTCGTTCTCCATAGTGCTGGGTTTTAGGTGTGCTGCCACTCAGCATTTATTAAATGAAATGATGAGAATTATTTGTGAATTGCAAACTATAATTCAAAGGTTATATTTTTTGCTATGTCTTATTTGTAGTTCTGTTTCTTCTTTCTTAGATGTAAAACTGTCTGAAAGCTACTAGGTGCTATACTTTATCTCATCCAAATAAAAAAGATCAGCATGCTAGTTAACTTGAGGATATTGTTACAGGTAGGAGAAGCTGGGCCAGTAGGAGAAATAATACTGGAACCCAAGAAGGCAAGTAAGTCCCATTAGCTTTCATGTTCTTTATTGCTTTGCAATGTTTTTCTTTCTATTTACTATCTTTTAGGTTTATGATTTTCTATCCTACAAACATGTATGCCACAGGTCAGGAATTTTCAGTCAATTGGTAAACCCTTTATTTGGCTCAAACTTATGTGAAAGATTTATGTCTTCCTCCATATTCCCTGATTATTTTTGTAGGCCTCAGGATAGTTATTTAAAATATTTTAAATAATTACTCTATGTTTTATTATTTGTGAGTAGTTAAGACATTTATATAAGAAGCTAAACTGTTAAAAACCAAATTTGCATTCCATAATTGTCACATACATTTTCTGGAATTATACTACATTATTATTTTAGATTTATCCTACTCCATATATTTCTTGCCATATTTCTAGTTTGAATACTAATGCTTCATAACACTTGTAGTTTATATCGTTTGTTTCATAATGTATTATTTTATGAAGAAGAATGCATTTGGAGCACCTCCTCTTACTTTCTCACCAATTGTCCTGGGACATAAATAGAAAATATCTGATCACAGAAGTGAAGTGGGGTGAAATTCTCAATGCAAGAATGGCCCTTTTCCTTATCTTCAAACATCAGTAGTAGATTACTCACAGAAACAATGCTACAATTTCTTTTACAAATATTTTTAGTTGTATTCTGAAAATGACCTATAAACTCTTTCATATGCAAAGATTTTAGCTAAAAGGGTAATACACAGTTAGTAGACCTTTCCATGTGTGTTTGAATACATAGTCTCTCTTGGTATCTGCAGGGATTTGTTCCAGGATCCTTCTGATGATTCCAAAATCTGGAGATGCTCAACTTCCCTATGTACAACATTTGGGTACAATATTTGTATATAGTCTATCCTCTTGTATACTTTAAGTCATATCTTGATTACTTATAATACCTAATACAAGGTAAATGCTATTAAATAGTTATAATTATATCGCTTAGGAAACAATCACAAAAAGAAAACTCTTCGTGTGTTCTGTACATTTGTAATTTTTTCCTAAATATTTTGGGTCTGTAGTTAATTGAATCCATAGATGTGGAGGACACAAGTACAGAACCACTAGTAATAACTGAACAATTGCCTTTAATGGTTAACACAGGGTCATCTGAAACTTTTGGAAATTTAAATATTTGGCAACAAGATTTAAAGTGAGACCATGAGAAAAATCTTTGTAGTTGCAGATTTTATTCACAATGAAATCGTTTTATTTCTCTTACTCTTATATGCTTCTCTTAAAACTATTATTGATGATTTTCTGCTGTACATCTGTGATTTTAATGATGCAAATGACAGATTGTATAGTTGGAAAAGTAAGGGCCAAGCTCAGGATTGCAGGAAAACTTGGTCCCAGTATGCTACTATTAAGGGGCAATATCAAGTTGTTTGGCTTTGGGTTCCCTCTAGGGTATCAGTGGACCACACTTCTGGGTGTATATGGAGCCATTCCCTTGGGGTCTATGTCTGGTCTCTCACCCTTTCTTCCTTGTCTCTGTTCCTCTACTTTGTTTCTTGAGGACCACAAACTGAGCAACTTTGCTGGCCATATTCTTCCACAGTGATGAGCTGGTTGATTGTGCACTGAATCCTCTTAAAACATGAGCCAAATAAAATCTGTCCTCCTTTAAATTATGGGTTTTGGGTATTGTGTCTAGCGGTGGGAAAGCTGACGAATGCACAGTACATAAAAACTGGCCCCAACTACTGTAATACTAAACAAAGCAGGCAGATAGATACAGGGGCTCTCAGAGTGCAGTTTATTGGGGATCTATGAGAGAAGCATGATCATGGCGGCAGCAGGATCAAGTGGATCCCAATAGTTTAGTTCAGAAGTAGAGACATGCATACTTGGCACCACAAAAGTGATTTCATCCAACCCAGAATGTATTTGGTTTATCTCTAGCTAAAATCAGAGAGTCAGGCACATTCCCAGCACCACAGTCTGGTTATAAAGCTCCACATACCACTTTACTAGTTTTGTCTGTTTATAGTGGGCTGGAAAACTACATGGTGAAAACCAACCGTGACTACTCAGGGGACAATGATGGAGATTAAATTTAAGATAGCTGCAGCCATGTCAAGTAGATTCATACACTCAGATTTTTTGTATTTTATTTTTAAAGAGAATAAAACAAAAACAAAACAAAATAGAACAGAACAAAGCAGAACAAAATGGAGCAATACAAGCAAAAGAGGACTTTAAAACAAAACAGGAAATCAACAGTGACTACCCTAATGTCTCTTGTTTTCTTTGAAATAGTTGTCCATACTTTCACACATGATAAATTCAAACAAAATAAAATAGCATAAAACCAATCAAAACAAAAGAATGAAAGCATTATGGGGCTTCAAACCAAGACAACAGGAAATCAACAATGGCTACTGTAATGTCTCTTGTTTTCTTCAAAATAGCTGTCCAAACCTTCACACATATTGAAATCAAATAATATAAAACAGACTAAAACCAATCAAAACAAAAGAATGAAAACATTACAGGACTTCAAAACCAGGTAACAGGAAAGGAACAATAGTTACTATGATGTCTCGTTTTCTTCAAAATAGCTGTTCATACCATCACACATAATAAAATCAAATAAAGCACAAATATACACTCAGATTTTAAAATAGATTTTTTAAAATGTATGGCTAAATTTGATGTATTACAGACAGCTAAGTTAGACAGAAATTAATATACAATCAGAAAGGAACTGGCCCTCAAGGAAGCCTGGAAGTAAATCTAAAGAAAGCCAGGCCTCAGGATGGGGAAGCAGTAGCAAGGCTTGCATGCCCTTCTAGAGTTAAATGGCAACTTGAGATCATACTGTAATTAGCACCACTTAATCCAGTGGGCTTAGATACCCATCAAGCACAGGAGGTGGGTGACCAGAACGCCTGAACCCATACTCTGTTCCCTTTCAAGGATTTCTTTATTCTTTCCATACACTCTTGCTACATGAGTTGTTTCTCTACCGAACTGGTATTAACTAAATAACTATACTTATATTCCTATAGATCAATAGCAGTTTGACTCACATTGTTATCATCATTGTGACTTTTTGCATAAATTATATAGGTGTCACCCCCTTTCGAGATTCCTCTTGCCTCTCAGAAGCTTTCTTTTAATAAACTTTTCCTACTTTTAAACTCCTTGGTCCCTTGGAATTTACTCTTCAATATTTGGTGGATATAAACTTGGCATGCTTGACAGATATCTAGCAGGTCAGGAGCTATATGTTGTCAATATCAGAACTACAATGTAGTGCTAACGCTGGGGTTGAAAACCAGTAATTTTGGGCTGCTTTAGCAGGTACCATAGCCTGAGTGGCTTAAATATTAGAACTTTGTTTCTCAGAGCACTGGAAGCTGTACAAGCAAGATCAGGGTTCCAACATAGTTTGGTTCTGATAAGAGCCATCTTCCTGATTTCCTCACCTGTGTTGATGAGGTGTGCAGAGGGAGAAAGTAAGCTTTTTTATTCTCACATGTGTCTTCTTATAATGGCGCTAATTCAAAGGCCCTGTCTTCATGAACCATCACACTGGGGAGTAGATTTTCAACGTAAGAATTTTGGAGGGGCATGAACATGTGATTCATAACATAGGGAAAATAAAATAGGTGAGTACAGGTGTAAAAGACATTGTTACAGATGGGAGTGATTTAGATGAAGAGAAAGACGAAAGTTCTTAAATACTGGAAAATACAGTTGAAAAATCTTAAAAGTTTATTGTTGAAAATGAAACAAGTAATTTTCAGAATTAGCATTCTTCATTTTATCTTCTACAACACTTTCAGATCAAAAGCATGGACCACGAATATCACAAGGTAGCCAGCTAAAAATGAATCAAGTTATTTAGCCTATAAGCTTTACATTGATTGCTTGTTTAATTGATCAATAAATTATATAATTTGATACATTTTATGTAGTTTTTGCTTTGTTCCAGGTACCTCACTGGACTTTTGAGTATAGAAATGAATGAGCAATGGCATGTTCTTCAAAAAGCTGTTTGCCTGTGGTTCTGTTGGTAATAGCAGAGTCAATGTGAGAATCCAAGTGTTAAGATCACTGGTTCAGTGCTGTCTTCAAGAAGGTTTATTGGTTGTGACATTTAAAAGTTGGTTCAGTATCACAAATATAGAATGCTCAACAATGGTGAAGTAGGCAAATGAGTACCTCTAACTTATGGTAGGTTAATAAACGTCTAGGTATTTGGGACTAGTAAAAACAAAATTGCAAAATGGGAGGAAATGGACCTTAAAGTCCTTAAAATATGGATCAAATTTTAAACATAAAAAAATCCTCAAACATCAAAAGTATTGGTTTTAAAATACAAAAGCACTAAAGTAAATATTTAAAGTATCAAGAGAAGTATTTAAATGTAATTGAGGTCCTGTCTTACATCTACGTATGGGGAATAGAAAAGCTGTAATTTCCAGCTTGGCAAGCTCCTCCTGCTCCTTGCTGTAGGGAGAGAATTTAAGACTTGGTAACTGATTGCACATGTGTCTCTTCATCAGGAAAATAATGCAGTCAAAGAAGAGCAAAGGGAACTTTTTTTTTTTTTTTTTTTTTGCAGCACAGGGGGTCGAACTTACAACCTCATGCCTGCCAAGCAAGCGCTGAAGCCACTGAGCCAAACTCCCGGCCCTGCAAAGGGAACTCTTGAACTATTGTGTATCACCCATGGGTCCTGAATTTTATGTGTATTATGTCAGTTAATTATCTAAGGAACCTACATAGTGGAAATGATTATCTTCATTTTACTGAAGACTAAATTCAAATATTTTAATACTGTGCCCTAGAATACACAGTCTGTAAATGGTAGAGTCAGAAATGGAACTATGTTGTTCTAATTCCATGTTCTTTGCAGCATATCATGCCATCCCTAAGGATTAGAACAAGACTTGAGTGAGAGAGAATACACAAGGATTGATTAAAAAACAGAGTTAATGTCTAAATGTTAAAAAAATTTATTGCAATGAAAAATGTATTGCCATTAATCTTCCCTCAAAAATACTCCCCTTGCTTAAGCATGTTTTGAATTGTAACACACTGTTTTTGTATTTAAGCATGCACTACATTTTAGACTTTTGTTCAGTTGACAAATACATCAGCAAAAGATCTGGGTTTATAATCTTCATTGTTCTCTGATCAAAATTCACTTTTCAACAAGTGCTGTCAGCAACCAAGCTCAGCCAAGCTCAGTTTCCTCACTCACTTCTCCTGTACCTAGGGGCAAACCCTAATATACTCAGAGAATTTTTCTGAGAGTTGCTGTATTCATTCAGTAGTTGGTAGACAAAATTCTGGGCTCTGGTGGTAGATAGCCTGTGTTTACATCCCATTCATGTAACCAATTAGATGCAAGTAGACAAGTTATTTAACTTTCTCTCAGTGGAGCTGTTAATAATAATGCCTAACTACTAAGCTTGTGAGAAATAAATCAAGTGATACTTATAAAGAACTTAACATAGTATCAAGTCCATAGTGGGTGTTCACCAAATGTTAATTTTTCTATTATTTTAAAAAACAAACATAATAAGCATAAATTGCTTCCCCATTCTCATTAGTAAATGTGTGTGTGTGTGTATATATATATATATATATATATATATATATATATATATATATAACATAAATTAAGTTTCATTCAGTTCAAGGGCTGCTAAAATATCCATTGGTCAATTTGGGACTCTCAGTCCCACCTTTCGGAGCTTATGTTTAGAATTTAGAGTTCTTAAATTGGAGAAAGGTCATTGTCAATGTCCAGCTTCATGTGACTTGTTCAGAGATGGTGGCTCTACTCTTCAAATCAGGCCTCTTTATTGAGGTCATCCAGCACTTCTTAAATTTTCTCTCATTTGGTCAGGGTCTGGTCATCACCATTTCAGAAACCCACATCAGAAAATCCTTTTCCCAGCTTTAAGAATCTAACCATGTATTTTGAATTCTGACCATTCCTTTTTCAAATCCTCTGACCCTGTATCTTCTAGATACCTCAGCCTGTGTATTCTGAAAGAATGAGCCCAATTAGTCATTTTCTCCAAGATTGTCATATTTTGCCTGGCATAGTCTCTTGTCTGATGTGGAAGAAAATGTGTGTGTGTGTGTGTGTGTGTGTGTGTGTGTGTGTGTGTGTTTAAACACTGGAGTGGAATGGTAGTAGGGTAGATCTCAGAACTTGAGAACACAGTTCTAGTCTGTCTTTATTGGTGGAGAAAGGGAGATTCCAGTATGTTCTGGAGACATTGCTTTTCGAAAAAGAAGAAAAACCTCAAAATAACAGAGGGTCTTCTTGTAAATTACCTTGTTACGTAAACATGGATAAAACCATGTTATCTCTAAGATGGAGCTGCAAGGACTATGGAGATGAATGTGATCTATTCCTTCAAAATGCTGACTTTCTAGTTAGGAAAATGAGACCTAGCAAAGACCAAACAACTTTGAGTTTACTGGGATTGCTATCTGAAATATGAACATTCTTGCAGTGATTTAAAGCATGATAATTTTAACTAAGAGTTATTTTGGAGAGTTGTATCTCAACCTGAAGATAAACTTTGATGACCATAGTCTTTGTCCTTCTGCTTCAGTGACATGGGGATGGAGCACACACCAGGCTGTCAGAGAATCTTCCTGGCTGATTATGTTGCTATAGACATACACAGGCCACACTCTAAATTAGCTCCCACAGCCTAATCAAAATGAACAGACCACTTGAGTCTGTGATGGAGACATATTGGCAGCTGGAGAAGGCTGCCTACAGGGATTTTGGTGAGAAACCAAAGTACATAAATGCTGAAAGCGGTTAGATTCCAGTGTAAGGATTAAGGGTGATTTAGAAGGAAATATTTATGCTAACAATTTATTTCTCTTTTAATTTAATTTAATTTCAATTTTATCTTTACATATGTGAGCTTTAAGAGTCATACAAAATAAGGAATTTTCCTCATTTTTTCATGTATAATTTAAAAATGTATTTTAAAACAGTCACACTCAGGAGCATTTCAATAACCTTAGATGCTCACTGCCACCTGGGACAGAACACTCTAACGATAGGTTCAGGCCTGGGATCAAAGAAGCCAGGTGCATCTTGATTCTGCAGCTTGAGCACCATTCTTGATCTCTTGTCATGGAAAAGCATGAGATTTAGTCTCAGGATGAACTTCTTAAGAATATCTACTTTTTATGTGTTTATAGACCTAAACAGGAAACTATTTCAAATAAGGTTTCCTGGAAAATATAATTTGTCAGGGTTTTCATGTGGGTTTATTGTAGGTGTCTTCAGTGTTGTCACCTATAGTGCTGGAGTGAAAGGAGAAAACTGACAGAAAGAGAAGCTGACTTATGACACAATCACAAAAATATCTTCATCAGATCCCAGAGCTCTAGATCTGGATGGTTTGTCAGAGTTGGACCTTTTATTCTATTTATCAAATAGTGATCTGATATAAACTGTCTTGGGAAGGAAGGGTATGCTCTTTTTTGCTGAGGGGAATTGCCAGAACACTCATCTGAGTACCTTTAACCACTTGCTTAAACTCTGAACAGTTGAGAAACCATTACATTCCACGTGTTGAGGTTCTTAGCTGTTCGGCTAGGTTTTGGAAGCAGTATTTATGAGAGATTCCACCTGATGCAATATTTGGAGTAAACTTGGCTTAGAAAGGTTAGTGGAATGTAATTCAGTTCTATCTCTACAATTGGTCCCAAGTTTGCAACTTCATTGTCTCTTTCCTTTATTAACTTCTGATACTGTTTCCCCACAACCTGGTTACTATCTCGTTCGGTTCATATTTCTTAATGAAATAATTCTGACTGTAATTCTGAAGAGTCTGAATTCCTGGTCATGAAACTCATGGATATCACTCATGGCCATTTACAATAAAATCAGAAAAACTGTTGATGAGGAGACTGGCCAGCAACTACGTGTGTACCAAACGTATTCCCCATTGTTTGAGAGCATTACTTTGTCCTGTTAATCATGGTCAATTGCTTCTACCAAATGGCACTGCTTTTCCTTCCATGCTGGCCTCTCATCATAAGAACCTGATATAGCCAGGTAATAATCTTGGCTTAAAGTATAATACAATTCTTGTTTCGTACCTTAGTGAATACATTATCCTATGGCAGCTAGGTCACTATACTGACAGAGCACAGAGTCGCAGAAATGGAAAGCAGAAATCTTCCTAATGAGGCCATTTATTCATCTATCTTAAGATTTCTATGTTCATGTATTATGATTGTTATAGATTTAGAAAAAAACTATATATATATATATATATATATATATATGCGCTGTGAAGAATATAGCCCTGTCCACACATACAGTCATCTTCTAATTCTTATCTTCTGGTTACTTTTACAAAGCTATTTCATCATGTTATTAAATCACTAATTTCTGAATGGAGCAGTTCATGATGTGATAGGTACATGCTGTATATTCACTACTTTTTTGAAAAATGAGTTTCTTGGTTTTGTGTAATGTTAGATGGAATCTTATTTTAGCCAGTTCCTGGCATAATAACTAGGGGAATGTCATCCATCTTGACATCTTTGTCTATTTTGGTCAAAATGTATAATAATCCCTTCCTGAGTACAGGTTCCAATGTTATTAACTGGGCATGAAGTGGTTGTTTCCAGCTCATTGAGGAATGGTACCACATCTGGACTCCACATTGATTTCTTACCATTCCTCTAGATCTCTGTGGCTTGCTGGTTGGATGTCGGCAACATCATCAATGGTCAGAGCAATCTTGGGGAGGGAATATTCATGCTGGTGCTATCTATAATATTTATTCCACCATCATAGATACTATGTTCTTGTCAACACTGGGGAGGCCATTGGCTGAATCTGACTGACACCAACTGCTGGGATAACTCTGCATTTACGGTTTATGAGTTTAAGTTTTGTGGGACTTGTGTGCCCTGCAGGCCTCTGGCCAATGAACCAATCTATTCTCACTCTCCATGTATTAATCTGTATATATATTTCTTAGACAATCTCTTTTTGTGCAACACAGTCTAGGATTTCCTGTTGTTGCTTTCTTTCAGGTAGTACATTTGCAGCTGGGAGTGCATATACCCAAATCACCCACTTTCAGCCCAAGCCACATAGACAAAGAGCAGCCATTTTTTGTCTGCATTATCAGGTCAAAAGGGAATCCGTGTAGCCACAGAAATGAGTGAGGGACTATATCGCTCGGTGGCAATGAAGTCTCGGTTACCTGCTTAAAATGTATAGTATTTTTGCCTCTTGATATGTTTGTGCCTGACCCTAAACATCTACTTTCATTAGATTATTGATCACAAAGTCAATTTACATATAATTCAGTACTTAGAAAAAGTTATGTCATTTCAGTTTTCACTTTTAAGATTTATTACTGGGGCTGGGCACGATGACACACATACCTGTAATCTTGTGCCTGGGGTGGCTGAGGCACTAGGATCACCTTGAGTTCAAGACTAGCCTGGGGTACATAGTTTAAGATCAGCATAGACTACAGAGTGAGATCCTGTCAAACAAAACACAAAACAAAGCAAAACAAAATGTATTAATAGGTATGAGTTTATTCGAGGGTTATTTACTGACGAAAGACTTGTCTGATTACCCTACCTGAAGGGAGCAAAATGTCTTTCCTACATATGAGCACCAAGCACAATTTCCTCTAAATCTTCTGGGTGGTTCTCCTGGGAACCTCAGCGCTTTCTGCATGTGCATGTGCTGATCATCCTCAGCTGACTGTGCTAGGGGAGTCTATGCAGATCTCTGGAGTCTTCTGAGTGAAATACTCTCTGAGCGCCAGCACATCTCCCCTGTGGGCTCTGTCTTGATTTTCCCTGACTCTCAATTTGTCTTCTCAACTGTGGGAGACTGCTGAGGTTCTGCCTCGGTTCCCCTTCCTGGAGCCCTGCACTGAAAATGCTCTAGAGAGCATTATCTTTCATTGTCTATATCATATAGGCTGAAAACCACTACTCTACCTATTTAGTTATTTCATGTGGGGGGATAAATCTGGCCTCCATATGGCCCATGTCCTCAACTATTAATATTAATTTAAACCTAATATTAGACAGATTGATATATTTCTCCTCTCACATCAAACATTTTGAAATGTAAAACAATTCTCAGATATTTTATTGTCTTGCGTCTAGAATTTATGTGCAGAAAATCCATATTGTCCATACTTATTACTTATCTTCTGATATTATTTTTCCTATCTTGTATCCTAGTAGCACCTTCTACTCTCATTATTATGTTAATTATCTGTAGACTGATGTTTTGGTTAACATTCATTGGTCTTTCCTAATTGTTTCTTAAATTCTGATACTGAAATTCTACTTATTTCACTCCTCAATCCAAGGGCTTTTGATCTTAGTAGGTCAACCATGTATGTTCCATCTGTGGGAAGAAAATGGTCCTTTCCCTTGGTTGGGTACATCCTCAGCAGAAATATTGCTATGGCTCCTTTGTAGTGGGATCTTAACTTCCTGTCTTAGTTCTGTGGGTGTTCATGCTCCAGCCTGGCTTCAATTCTGAGTATCCTCCAATCCATCCAACATGTTTCATAGCAAACTCAGGACCTTTCTTTAGCTCAGTGGTAGAGTGCTTGCCTAGCATGCACAAGGCACTGAGTTCAATCCCCTGTACCTCCCCCACCCCACGCACTTACAGAGAGAGAGAGAGAGAGAGAGAGAGAGAGAGAGAGAGAGAGAGAGAGAGAGAGAGAAACCTACCTAGTTTTGCATTATGGCTCTGTATATTTCTCCCTGCAAATAGATTGTGAGCCAGTGGAGAGCAAGAACTATGGTATATTTATCTCTGTGACTTCTATGGGACTAAAAACAATTGATGTTATGCAAATTCTCCATGAAATGTAGTATATCAAATATTTTCAGCACTTTTCTTGAGGAGGATGTATTGTATACTTACGCAAGCATGTCAGTCATTAAGTATGACAGAGAAGTCATGGAATCATCTGCACCTTGATCAAAGCCTTCTTGAAAGAACTGTTTTAGAAAGAACTTTTCTAGTTGAAGTATATGGGAATGAAATCTTTCATATGCTACTTTACAAGAAGTTCCAAACTTCTCTGCAAAATCTATTCATCTAAAATTTTCAAAATCTGTAAATTCTCATTGATAATGTCTAACTCTCCTTTCTTTGGGACACTTTTCATGCCTGGACATTTGAGTTGGTATTATCCTTTCTTCTAGTTAATTATTTCTTCCTTTAAGACCCAAGATTGAAATCTGTGTTCTATTACTTTACTTATTTTCTTGAAGGACAGCTCTCACCATGGGTTTGAAGATGGTTTCCAAATCTTTATGCCCAGACTTCACTTCTCAGCTATGTTCAAATTTTACATCTGATTCTGCTTGAGTGACATGGACTCATCCATACACTGCCACCCATCAAAGCTAAATCTGGCACAAATTGAACTTCTCACCTTTTAAACTGTCACCTTGTCATTTCCTCACCATCATTAAAACAAGAATTATCCCCCAGAGTTGAAAAATGGGATGTATTTTTGTCTTCTCTATTTTATTACCCTACTCATATCAGTTAAGTCTGCATGAGTCACATGTTTCTAAAAGTCATGCTTTTTCTTTAGCTTGCTTTACCTGTGGAGGCACCAAACAAAGAAATAACAGACACATTTAGAGATAAATTATAGAAGTAACCTATAGAAAGGAGTAAAATCTCATTCACACAGTCATTTCACAGTGATATTTCTGGAACATCACATATCATAATCTCATTGATTCAAGTAGGAGAAACCCAGGGGTAGAATAAATTATCACTCGCCTACAGTGACCTTGGTCTTTTGGGTTAGCTCAGTTTCCATGTTTCATATTTATCTGCATAAGGATAATAGAGTGCATGGAGCCAACAAAAGACAATAAAATACGGGTAGAAACTCAATTCATAAAATGACTATGAGGGACAGTGTTAAATATTAATGTAAATATGAATATTTTTGGATACAAGATTTGTTTTTCTTTACAGTTTGCTACAGTTTTATAAAGTGTGGTTTGTTATTTTATTTGATTTTATTTTACTTTTCATTTTAAAGAGAAAAAAACACAGAAAAGAAAAACAAAAGAAAAAAACAAACAACTACAACAACAACATAAAACTCAAAACAATAACAATATAGGCTTTCAAAACAAGATGATAAGAATTTAACAATGGTTGTTATACCACATATTGTTGTCTTCAAAAGAGTTGCCTAGATTACCAGATACAGACCTGCAAAACTGATCAAACCATATGGGTATTAGCTGTTCTTTTCCATGAACTAATAGAATTAGTAGTACAATCATCTGAGCTATCTTGTGTATATATTTACAAATTTATATCTTTTTCCTTTTTCCTTCCTTCTTTTCTCCTTTCCCCTATTGGTTTGTTATTTTATACTGAAACATGAGTTGACATTTTGTTTTTATTTATAAATATCTTGCCTTTATAGCTGTTGATTATTAAATGAAATATTTCTTTAACCTCAGACCATCACTAATTTTTAAACTGTAGAGCATTGTACCAATAAAGACACTAAAGAGACTTCTACTTGTCTGATGCTATGGTTTATATCTAGATGTTCCCCCAAGAGCTCATGCACTTATGAGCAGGGTTTTTGAAAGGTGATTGGATTATGTGAGGTTTTAGCTTACTTGTCTTTGGGAAGTGGGGTCTGCTTAGAAGAGGTGGGTCATCATGGTTGCATCCTGGAAGGGTTTATCTCCCTCCCCAGCTCCTCCCTTTAGTTGCTCCGCTGCCTTCTGCCATTCCATGAGCAGCCTCTCCTCTCCTATTCTCCTGTGAAATGCTGTTCTTGCCTTGGAGCTGGTTAACTCTGGACCGAAATTTCTTCAAACTGTGAGCCAAAACAAACCTCTCCATTAAATTAAGGGTGTTGGGCATTTTGTCCAGTGACTAGGAAGGTTACTCAGGCCTCAATGACAAGAACCAGCTACAGAGCGTGTCATGCGGGTGTGCTCAGCAAGACCTCTCAGAGCCTGCTTGTGCCTTAACCTTCATTTCTACCTGGCCAACAGGCATTACTTTTTGTATATGCACAGACTCAAATTCCGTTCCCCTCCAATTATTCTTGATTCTTTGTTTTCTACTCAAGTGGGAAAGTAAGGGCATGTTTTCAAATCCCTTTCCCTCAACAGTGAGTTGTCATAGCCACTTTGTTTCTGAGATACTGGTATCATTTATTTACCTTTTCCTGTTTCATTTTTAATATCACTGACACATTCTGGTCTTGGATTGTTTGCCTTGATTTTTGCAGTAGGCTCCTCATGGACGTCTTGATTCCACTCACTTCTTTTGATCAGTAACATTCCAACAATGTCTTTAGAAAGGGATTAGAGCATTTTATCTCCTACTCAACCAAACACTGATGTCTCATTAATATTATTGTCAAATTCAAATTTCATAGTATGATATTCATTGTTATGATCTGAAGCAAATCATAGTGTTGAGCTGATTTTCCTTCTGCTAGCAAGATTTTATCATTATACATTTGCCTTGTCCTCTTTAGTTTTTACTTCCATCACAGGTCCTATCCATTTCGGCATTTGGTTGCTACCCTCTGCTCATTGGTTCTTTCCAAGTGTGTATATTATAATGTCCACGTCTCTGCAGCTTTTTAATACCTGTTGAAATGTTCATTCATCCCAATTTTCTGTGTCAGAAATTCTATTTATTCTTCCAGGAAAATCTCAAGTGACATTCAAAAAAAATTCAGTTGCAATTAAATTTCCCTCTACTTATATCAAGTAAGTTTAATACTTACTCAAATGTCTGCTGTCTTCTACTGTATTGCTAAAGAGTTGTCAAGTCAGAGACAAGTTGTTTCAGTCATTTCCTATGGCTGTTCATCTCTTGTTTACTTAGGTAATTCTTACTCATCTTGTAAATCCTAGACTAAGCAACATTTCTCCCTTGGAAATCTTTTTTGAGCCCCAAGAACATGTTGGCCTTCATGAAAAATATATCTTGTCACATGAGCTTCTCTTTAATGACACACTGTTTCATATACAATTGTTTAATGTCTTTACTGCCAGACTATAAACTGTGAACTTCATCATAGTGTTCCCTGTAGTTGGCCTACTATTTAGTACACAGTAAAAACCTAGTAATACTTATTTAGTAAATGAACGAACTTGTTCTGTTCACTTTTATAACTATAAATGCGTATAATATAATGGACAGATGTTTCTCCACTGATGTGTTATGGTATGAAAAATCTATCTTAAGGAAAAAGTAACATAAATAGAAAATGCACTTAATTCCTGATAAACCTATTATTAAGTGCTATCAACATAATTAGGAAACTCTCTAATTTAACTGAATAGTGTCAAGAAGTCATACTTAGATAACTAAATAATATTTGTCCCATGACTGAGGAAGTGTAAGAAAAAATGGAGCCATTCGTAAAGCGTAACTGTAAGAACACTAGACAGAAAAGTAGAAAGCTTGCAGTGGTTGCTCCATTCTTTTACTGCACGACCTTGAGCAGCTTAGCTAACCGCTGTTCACCTGAATGACAAATTTTTATAATCTACTGGTAAAATAAAAATAACTAAAACACAAATACAAAGAAATTTCCTAATGTTATAATTCCTAGACTGAAGGGAACCCGGGGTGGAGAATATCTCCAAAGAGGCTCAGTTTTTTAAGCTACAGAGGTATTTTTTTTTTCTATCTGTGCTAAAAAAGATATTAGATGAGGAAGTTCAGAAGTTTGGCATTTCTTTCTTCTAGGTAGTGCAAATCACCTACAAGATCTAACTGCTTTCTCCACTATGAATATGAGGCCCTAATATCCTTCATCACAAGTATCTGTGTCTTCTTACACTTGTAAACTAAAGATTTAAAGAGTATTTTTTCTTCAAATAACATACTTTGCGTATTTCTCAAAGCCCACACATTTCTTAACAAAAGTGTCCACACTGCTGCATTCCATGGTGTGCACCTGTTGTCTTATATACTTGAGAGGTTGAGGCAGGAGGATCTCTTAAACCCAAGAGTTTGGATCCAGCATGGACAAAATAGTGAGACCATCATTTCTTAAAGAAAAGAGTCTGTATATAAAAGTTCATGAACTCCTAATGGTACAAATGGTTAAGGAACACGTTGATATTCTTGAGAAAATTTTGTGTGTAGTTATATTTTTCTGGGGGGGGATTAGAATAGTTTTAAAAATCATGTTTTCAAGGGTAATAAAACTGTTCTATAATAAGGTATGAAAACATTTAAGAACTTGAAAAAACAAACATTGGAGAGTGAGCTCAGAGATAGCAGCAAATGTAAAATGGAGGAATATTTAAAGACATAGTTGAGGTTACAAAAATTATTTATAAACTAAGACCAAATTTACACCTTCTAACAATCTCTATGATTTGATTTCACAGGTCAAAGAAAACCAGAACAATTTAGAGGAGTCACTGTTTTACTGTTTTGAGCTGATATAATAGAAACATCTGAAACTAGTAATTTATAAAGAAGAGAAATTTATTTCTCATAACCATGGAGACTGAGAATTCTAAAATCGAGGTACCAGTTTTTTTTTTTTTTTGTCTTATAGGGCTGCTCTCTGATTTCACAAGGGTACCTTGATGAGGTGTCTGTGGAGGAGAGGCAGAGGGCAAGATTGCCAAATGCTGCCTGCAGCCTCTCTGATAGGACTTTAGTCTCACTTACAAAGGAAATGTCCTCATGGTGCAATCACCTCTTTGTTATTGTTTCTGAGACTAGGTTTTACTCTGTAGTCCAGGCTGGTCTTGAACTCACTCTGTAGTCCAGGCTGATCTTGAACTCATGGTGATCCTCCTGCCTCAGCTTCATGAGTATTTGTATTGCAAATGTGCCCTACCACATGTGACTTCAATCACTTTTTAATACTTTCATTTTGGCAGCATTTATGTTTTGAAGGACATATATTCAAACCATATAATTGTTCCCTTGGCTCTCAAATTCATGTCCTCATGATGGAATGCATTCATTCCATCCCAATAGCCCACAAGGTTTTAAATCATTCCAACATCAACGCCAAAATCTAAAATCAAGTCTCATCTATATAACGTGAGAGAGACTCAAAAGTGTCTTTCACCCTGAGGCAAATTGCTTTCCAGCTGTGGAACTGAGAAAGTAAACAAGTTATGGGCTTCCAGAACCTAATGGTGGAATGGGCTTAGGATAGGTACTGCCATTTCAGAAAGAAAAGGGGGAAAGAAGAAAGAGAAGATTATGTCTGAAAGTCTTAAACTCAATAGGGCAAACAACTCTAAATTGTGAGGTTTGAGAATAATCATCTGTAACTGAATGTCCTGCTTCCCAGGCATGCCAGGGCAGGGTTTGGGTTTCCAAAATTCCAGGGGACCTGACACTTCTTAGTCACAGTGTATACTGTAGCTCTTACAGGTTGGGACTGGGTACCTGTAGCTTTCTCAGGTTAGTGTTACACCCTGGTTGGTCTATACTTTTGAGGTTTGGGAGACAGCTCCACACCCATGTATCCATCAGGCATTGACCCAGTTGAGGTGTCTTCGGGGTTCTCACCCCTGTCACACTGCCTGCCTTGTCCCAAAGACTCTTCAAGACATTCTCTACATTTAGGTTGAGGTACCATGCCTCCACAGCTCATACACTCTAAGCACTTGCAGAGTTAGCACCACAAAAATACTGCTAAGGTAAACAGCTTGCACCTAACAGAGCAGCTCAAGATGCACCTGCCCCACTGGAAGCACAGCTGAGCTGACTGGGGAGTGCTGCATAAGAATGCAGGAAGCATAAGTTTGAGAGGGCTGTGGGAAGAAAGCCCTTCTCTACACTGCCTCTTAAGGCACTGACTATGACCAGCAGGGCATCCTTGAAGATCTCTGAAATAATTTTGGGGTCACTCTCTCATTGCTTTAATGACTAGCTTCTGGCTTCCTCCCACCAAGACTAGTCTCCTTAACAAATGGTTGCTTGACCACATCATCTATTTTTATACCTAAGGATTTTCAAAATTGTAATGTTCTGTATCGTCTTTAATAGCAAATTCTGTCTTTAAAGTTTGTCCCTTTTTTGGATTTTACTACGAGGCATGGTTGAAACATACTGTGAATGTTTTAATTCTAGAAGCTTGTTTACATTAAAAATTCATTGCCAAGAACAATGGAATAAGCGTGCTTTAAGTAAGGGAGAGTGTTGTGAGTATTCTGAGGTGGATTAATGGCAATATGCCTTTTACTGCAACACATTTTTAAAATTAAAACATTCATTCTGCATTGATAAAATGTTTTCAGCAATTTCTTTTAATTAAAAACATTGTCATTGTGTCTTCATCCACCTTTTTCACCAGATCTGGTGCTGTGTGACTTTTGGTTCTTCAACATGAAAATTGCCATGAAAAGTAAATATTTTAAATTGATTCAGAATATTGAGGCAGCCACAACAATGCAACTAAAGACACTCATGGAGGAGGACTTTCAGAACTGCTTCAGAAAATGGCAAAACAATGGAATAAGTGTGTTAAAAGTGAGGTAGACTAGTTTAAGGGGGGCTAATGCAATTCATCTTTTACTATAATAAATTTTATAAATTTAAATTATTCACCGTATTTTATCTTACCTCATATTGGCAGTTAAGATAATCCACATAGTATCCTGATAATACTGCTGCCTAGAGATTCCTGCCACCAAACACTGTAGTTCATTGCTCCTGAATTCTGTCTTCTACAAAGTCCTAGGACATGAACATAATTCAGCTAATTTTTTGCGAGTTTATAACAAGAATGACCATTTCCACTATTCCAGTACCTTGTTCCTTATTTTAGTCTGAAATCTCATCAGAATAATCTTCACTGTCATGACCACTTAAATAATCTTTTAGAAGAATGAAACTTTCTATGTCATGTTTCTTCTGAAACCACATCAGAATTACATGTAGAGCTTCATTCATGCAATACAGACTTTTTCTAGCATTGATTTCAATACTGGTCCAGTTTCTACCCATTTCCCAACCCAAGACCACTTACAAAATTTTGGGTGTTTGTTACAATGCCTCATTCTTCTCAGTTCCAATTTCTGCCTTAATCTGTTCTGTGCTTCTATAACAAAGATACTGGAAACTGTGTAATCTGTAAAGAATAGAAATTTATTTCTCACAATTCTGAAAGTTGAGACATCTTGGATCAAGGTGTCAGAAGATTTGGTTGTCTGGTGTGAGTTTCTTTCTGCTGCCAAGATGGCGCCCACCTTGACGTTGTAGCCTACAAAGAGGAGGAACATTGTGCCTTCACTTGGCTAAAGATGGGAATGGCAAGCTCATTCAGTGCTGCTGTAGTTTGGATGAGGTTTGCCCCAAAGATTTCATGTGCTGGAAGCTTGATTCCCAATGCGGTGATATTAACAGGTGGGGGGACCTTTAAGAGGTGGGGGGCCTATGGAAGGTGATTAGATCATTGGGGCTACTGTCCTTAGAAGGCATTAATGCTAGTATTTTGGGGGGTAAAATGGTACCACTATTTTAGGTCTCCCAAATATGAACTAAATAAACCTCTTGTCCTCATAAAATGTTCAGCCTCAGGTAATTCCTACACATTGTGTTTAATCCCAATGGTGCCAACTTGACTGACTTGAAAGCCACCTAGAGGATTACTACAGCATATGTGTACGTGTGACTGAGTGGGTCATGAAGGTGTGAACTTGAGTACTATATATGTTCTCTGACTCTTTCTTTGTGGCACTGTTGCTTTGTTCTACTTCCAAGTTACCATTAACCAAGGATTTTGCTCCATCACTCTTTTCTGCCATGATGCCTCTGCCTTGGAACCAGGTTACTATGAACTGCATTCCTTCAAAGTGTGAGCCAATTTAACCTCCTTGTTCTTTAAGTCATGGGTCTTGGGTATTATATCCCAGCAACATGAAAGTTGAGCAAAAACTGTGAGGGTAAGCCCAACTGCTGACTTCTCTGTTATCCTGTCACATTGCATGATCTCTCCCTTTTATACTATAAGCCATTCACTGCGTTGTGTTGTAACTGGGAGGTCCTCACTTAGAACCAGCATATGTTGGTACCACCATTTTAGACCTCCCAAATATGAGCTAAATAAACCTCTTACCTTTATAAAATATTTCGTCTCAGGTAGGGATTTTGTTTTAACAACAGAAAAATATACTAATTCAGGGCCTTAATCCATTTGTGTGAGAGAGAATTTCATGATCACATCATCTCTGAAAGACCTTACTTTTTACTGCTATCATACTGCTAGTAACTGAACTGGGGAGGACAAATTCAAACCACAGCAATGGCCTTTTGAAAATGACCAATGAAAATAACAAACCCAATAGTTAAAAAACAAAACAAAACAAAACAAAACAAAAGGCCGGAACATGTAAACAGTTAAAAAGAAAAATATTGAGTATATGTTGTAACAGATCCTAAGTATTTTGAACCACAAATTCATAACAGCTATTAGTTATATTTGATTATTTACATTAAGAGAAAGAAATGAGTCCAGGAAAGAATTTATTGTTTTGCTAGTAGTTTTAAAAGGGAATGGAGTTTCAAAACTACAATGGGTGTTATTTCTTACCCATTAGAAAGTTTATATGCATTCAGAATATGTATGTCTTATGACTTTTAATCTTTCATTGCTTGTATTTATAATTTTTATATTTATTCCAAAACCCGAAAAGGACTCAAGCAAAAAACAGAACTATAGGTCAACCTCTTTAACAAACATTGGTGCAAAAATCCTCAACAAGATACTGGCCAACAGGGTGCAACGTATTTTCAAGAAGATCATACACTCTGATCAAGTAGGATTCATCTTGGGAATGCAGGGATGGTTCAATATATGCAAATCCATAAATGTAATACATCACATAAATAAAAACAAGGGGAGAATTCACATGATTAGCCTTTGATAAAATCTAAAATCCATTTGTGATAAGTCCTGAAGAAAATAGGTAAGGAAGGGCCTTATTGCAATCTGATAAAAGCCATTTATGGCAAACCAATGGCCAGCAGCATATTAAATCAGGAGAAGCTGAAAACTTTTTCTCTAATATCAGGAAGATGACAAAGATGTCACCACCATTGTTCAATATAGTTCTCACAGCACTGACCAGAACAATCAGGCAAAAGAAATACAAATAAAGAAATACAGTCAAAGAAGAAGTCAAATTACCATTACTTGGACATGTCATGATGCACTACATAGAAGACCCAAAATATTCCTTCCAAAGACTCAGAGAATTAATAATGACAATCAGAAATGTAACAGAATAAAAAAATCAATATAAAAAATCAATATCATTCCTCTGCACCAGTAATAAACTCACTGAGGAAGAATTCAGGGAAACAATAACTTTAACAATAGCATCAAGAAAAATTAAATATTTAGGAATTAACCTACCTAAGAGAGTGAAAGACATCTACAGTTAAATCTACAGTACTGTGAAAAAGGAGATCTAAGAAAACATCGGAAAATGCAGAGATATCCCCTGTGTCTGGATAGGCAGAAACAATATGGTCAAAATGATCATACTTCCAAAACTAATGTACAGACTTCATGTAATCACAATCAAAATACCAACAGCATTCCTAACAGAACTAGAGTAAACAATCCTAAATTTCATATGGAACCAGAACAGACCTAGAATAGCAAAAGCTATCCTGGGCAATAAAAGCAAGCAGGACAAAAACCAAAAAGATTCTTATAAAAAAAGAAACAAACAGATAATGCAACAAAATCTTAGTTTCTTTTCAGCAAACTAAGATAAGCTAGTATATAAATGAAACAAAATAGCATATATATTAAAATATTTATAAAATAATGGCATTTGTAATTTGGGAAAATATTTTAACTTTTCCATACTTTCTATTTAGCTCTCTTCTATTTTGCTCTTTATGTTTATACATGTATACTGTGTTTCTCATATAAAACATTTGAGCTTGTGCATCTGTCTTATTTCACTTAACATTATATTCTCAAGTTGCACTCATTATTATTCTTATTTGATTATGAAATTTTGTTCTATTTTTTCATAATATAAAAAGACCTCACTTTCTAGTTGGGAGAGACAAAAAATGATAAAATAAAATAAAATAAAATAGCAAGGCAGGAGGAATTACAATTCTGGTCTTCAAATTATGCTACAAACATACAGTAATAAAACTAGCATGATATTGGCAAAAGCTGAACCAAAGCAAAGCAAAGCAAAACAAAACAAAACAAAACAAAACACAAAAAACCAGACATATGAGTCAATGGAACAGAGTAAAGGATACAGAAACAACTCAAAGAACATTCAGAAATCTGATCTTTGACAAAGGGGCCAAACATACATGCTGGAGCAAATGTAGTTTCTTTAACAAATAGTACTGAGAAAACTCGCTATCCATGTAAAGAAGACTGAATCGAGACCCTGATCTCTCCCCATATACTAAACTGAAATCAAGATGGCTCCAAGATCTAAATATTAAAACAGAAACAATGAATCTTCTGGTGTATAAAATAGATAAAACTCTTGAAGACATAGGCATAGGCAAGGACTTTCTTATCAGAGTCCCAATTGCACAAAAAATAACACCAAAAATCAACAAATAGGATCATACAAAATTAAAAACTCCTGCACAGCAAAAGAAACAATGAACAGAGTGAAGAAACAACCTATAGAATGGGAAAAAATTCCCAAGTTATTTCTTAGACAGAGAACTAATATTTAGACTATATAAAGAACTCAAAAAATGAGGCCTTCCCAAATAAAAGACCCAGTCCAAAAACAGGCAACTGAAATGAACATATGGTTCTCAAAAAAATTACGATGTGTTACATACATGTACCAACTTTATACAGAAAAATATAAACATTATGTTCTACACATGTACTAATAAAAGAAAACTTAAAAAATTTAAAAATAGAAAAAAGGGAGTAAGAAAAAGAAGAAAGAAAAAAAATGAGTCCAAAAACAGAAAAAAATTTTGTCTATATTTTTGAGTGAGTGATTTCCTTCCAGAATCTGCAGTCTTAGAGTTCAGCAAGTCATAGTTTTCTCCACCTAGCCTTGTAGCTTGTGGGTTTATGAGATGTGTCCGCTACTCCAGAGGCCCCTCTGTTTACCCTGGACTGTGTCAGTATTCATACTGAGATGTGTCCTTGCTCATATTGTTAGATAGAGAAGGCAATCAGAGCTCAGAGGTGTGCTGAATGTAAGCAACACAGTAAAGATTCAAATACACAATGACTAGTTATTTCTAAGTCCACAACAAACCGGGCCTGAATTCTCATTGCAGGGACTGGAGCCTGTGTTCTTTCTGAGTTGATTTTAAACTTCTCATTGGATCTCTTTTAGCCCACTCCCTGTACACAGCCATCTCCTGTGGCCGTTTCCCACCCAGTCACTGTGGATGTGTAGCATTGGGAACTCTGACGGTAAGTTGCTTTTGGTTGTTCTGAATAAACTTGCTAACCGCTTCCCAAACTGGTACCTGAATATACACATTCTGCAGTATGATGGTTGCCTATGATTGAGTCCCTTTCTGGTTGTTGCCTGACATATGAAAGGAGTCCCCTTGGAGCAAAATTATTTACAGTTTTTGCAGTTCACAGTGACTATGGTGTACACTCCTGGGATCTCCTTGCTTCCAGGAACCACATTCCCTTTCCCACAAGTGATAAGCTGTGAGTCAGGGAGAGAGACCAGATTATTTCTTTCTTTTCTCTGCATTGTGGGCTGTCTTTCCATCTTCTCTGTAGCTTCAAAATTTTCCTGTCAGTTCCTTCCTAATCCCTGGTGATGTACTACTTTATTTTTCTTCACCAAATTGTTATTTTCCAGAGCCTAAATTATGAATCTTTCAGAGGCTGAAGTTTGCTACCAATGAACATTCTGCCATTATTCTTCCTTCTCCCCTTTCAAATATGTTTGTGATTTATATCTCACCTTTATGTGAATATTTCTATCCTTTTTCCTTTTGTAAATATTGTGTAGGATTTTTTTCTTTTTACAATGAATTATGGAAGATTCATAAAAGCTGATTGACACTGCATATTTACAGAATCTTTTTTTTTATTTTTAAAAATGTCTAATTTTTCACTAAATGTGTTTCAATTTTATATGTCCCACTAACTTCATTATGATTCTTAGTGTTATTGATTTTGTAACATTAAAACTTTTCTCAAAAACATCCAGAATTTGAATGTCAGTTGGTTAACGATCCATACATTTTATTTTTTTATGAGAATTGATTTGAATTATGACCTGCGTTTATACTTATTTACTTGTAATTATTTCTTGAATTTGGGGTTGTAGCAGATCATTACTTTTCAGTGATTTCTATTCCTTTCTATTTCTTTATCATCATTCAAATAAGATAACAAAATTTAGTTATCTGTTTTTCCTTTTGCTTTCTGTTTCTCCTAGAGTATGCTGATACTGTCTACAGTTATAACGAATTTTTTATGGATACTTATGTCTTTCTTGCACTCCACATCTTTTGTTTTCTTCCCTGCTTTTAAAGAAACTAATAAACATTAAGGTTTTTGAACATCATTAAATATAGTACTCCCTAGACTTACTTATTTTATTTTTATTTTTTATTCAAGGCTATTTTTAAAAGGTATCTTATGCCTTATACATCTTAATCAGTTCTGTAAATATGTTTATTGCACATGCACACAAATTATAATTTGACTACTTCAAAATTGGTTTCCTTCATTATTTTATGTAATCATTCATGTTACTGAATAGTTTCATGTTTTCATTATTTTTTGTTGGTTATTTGTTCTCTGTGACTAATTTCCTCTTTACTTTGCTATTCATACACAACATCTTCCTTTATGTCTCTTGATTTATGATTTATATTTTTTCATTTTTTCCACTATTACTGACTTCTGAAATTTTTCTTTAACCACATCATTCAGCTCTTGCTTCCTCTCCTTTTTTCATTGTTTATTTAAATCATTATACATTTTGACTTAAAATTTCTTTCTGATTATTCTTGCAACATTTATATAATTTCTAATTTGCTTGAAGAAATTATTTTGATTATTTTTCATAAATCATCAGTCATCTTCAAAAACACTACCCAGTGTGGTCTGTGTGTTCCATTTGTTATCTGCTTGCAACAGTGATTCTTTACATTTAAGAGCTGATTATACCACTTGTGATTTCATGCCTTTTTAGAAATATCAGAATCCTTGACTGGTGTTGTGTATTGTGACTACACATTCTTTTCATTAGTTTAAGGAGAGATGAGGGAGTGTCCCCCTTAGCAAAGGACCCCAGGCTTCACAGAGTTCCTACATTATTATTTCATGTCATCCCACCAGGTGGCTTCTCAGTTAAGGGATCTCTTTGAAAGAAGCACAACTTGGAGTGGAGCAGCTTCTCAGTTTAAAAATTCAGTCAAGATTTGGAGTCATGGAAGAGAATAAGTAAACACTACTGGCCAGTGGGTAAAAATCTGTTCTTGTCTTCATCAGCTCCCAGTGTGTCTCTGTCCATGTGAATATTATCTAATCTCCCCTGGGAGATTAAATTATTTTTCTTGTTGATATCTTCCTAGTGATGGATCAACCAGTAACTCTGACAAGGACAGGTGGGAAAGAGCCTAGGATGAAGCTTCAAAATGATTCAACATCCTGTATTTTATTCTTACTTTGGTTGTCACCCTGGTTTTGTGTTTTTGTTCCTGAGTCATCTCTCTCCTCTCCTCTCTTCCTTTTCCTCCTTTTCCTGTTTCTTCTCCCCCCACCCCCATCTCTCTCTTTCTTTCTCTCTCTCTCTCTGCCATATTCATCAAAGTTTTACAGAGAGAAAAATCATCGGATGTGCGAATAGACAAATAAAGAGAATTATTGTAAGGAGTAGACTCATGCATTAGGGAGGTGGGCAAGTCCCAAGAGTTGTAGTGTTATTGGCAAACTGAGATCCAGCAGAATCAATGGTTTTGCTCTAGACCTAATCTAAAGTTCTGAGAACTAAGAGAAACAATGTTATAGTTAAAGTTCATAGACTGGAAGGCTTGAGACTGGAGAAAAGCCAGTGTTTCACTTCACATTTGACAGCAAGGAAAGTCTATGACCCAACTCAGACAGTTGGATAAGAAGTATTCTCTCTTATTTAGGGGATTATCAGCTTTTTCGTTCTATTTAACCCTTCAAATCATTGGACAAGACAGACCCACATTAAGGAGAGCAATCTTCTTGATTAGATCTACAGTTTTAAATGTTAATGTATTCTGAAACTACCCTTACACAAACACTAAGAATAACAAACATTGACCAAATATATGGCCATTATGTGATTTAACTGTAATTCTAATGTAAGACAGCCTTCAATATTCCCTAAGGCTTTCAGTTCATTTTAATGTTGGTTTGTTATATTTATGCTTCTATGTCTCTTTTCTAATATTTGTGGTGTTAATTTTGACAAAAAAAGAAAAAAAGACAATAGCCCATGCAATTTTCCTATCTTGTCAGGAACCTTCTACTTGACATTTCTAGATTATTCTTATTGTCACCAATAGCTTTCTCCTTTATCACAGAAAATTGCTTTTGTTCTGTGAAGTTAATTTTTACTATATCCACTTCTTTTTCAGTCCTCATTATGCTGTCTATTACATTGAGTGATTAAGTACTTGTGTCTTTTATATATGTTAATATGTATTTATTTCTACTCTATCTGGACCAATAAGAATAGTTCTTATAGAGACACATGAGAAATGTTTATTAGACATATAGATAAGTGAATGAATAATGAATGGATGAATGAAACGATCATTGAGACCAAATCTTTAATGTAAAAATTGTGAAACTCTATGCAAATAAGGAAGAAATGTATTTTGCGGATGGCACTAGAAAGTCAAATCTAACTATGAAGCATTAAAAAATATTTCTTAGCTTTAAAATACAAGATTAAACAGTGGAAGTTTCTGGTTCTTGTGATCACTTGTTATGTCTCTTCTTAGTTCCAAGTAATTCTAATATATTTTATGTCAATTTATGTGTATATCAATGTGTACGTTTCTGCTTAATTTTCTTGAAATGATTAGAATATTATTCTGTGATACGTCAAGTATTCAGATGATTGAAAGATTCATTGTCACATTAAGTGAACAGGCATTCTTCTTTTTCTAACATTTCCCACCTCTTGTGCTCTCCTATACCTTTTCTTCTTTTTCAGTAGAGTGGGAATTTTGAGTTGTTTTTGGAGAATTTGGTTCTCCTTGGGGAATTAACCAGCATGCTTGCCTTTTAAGACTTTTTCTAGTAAAATGATTTGGCAGGTCATAAATTTAACTCTATTTTGATAGCTTCAGCTCTATGGTTTTCTCATAAGTGGAGATTGTATTTGATATTAGATTGGTTTAGGAAATAATTTTCTTATAAGATTGAAAAAACACAGGAACGAAGGTTGGATAGGTAATGACATTTTCAATTTGCTTAAACTGGCAAGTTTGTACAACTCTTTCATTGACTGTTTTTAAATTTATTTGAGTTCCTCTTACCTATATCCAACAAAGGGATATCCATCTTTTTAACAAGAAGCTAACTTTTTAAAGTATTCAACTCATACTTATTATTTCTATGTGCCAATGCAACAAGCACTATTTTTAGAACTGGGGATATACTAACATTGTAATATTTGATAGCACATTCCATTTGCTCTTAATTTATTTTATTCTGATTTATTCTTTTTCTCCTAAGTACAGGTACATAAAAGGAGTAATTACAACAAGAGTAAATAAAAGAAGAATATTGAAATAGTCAAAGTAAATTCACAAATTATTGTTCATAATTTTCTCAGGTTTATATTCATTTCCTGTAAGCAACATTTTTACACTATTAATATTATGGATTTTGTTTCTCATAATTCCAGAGAAAATTTTCTAAAAACAAATTTATGTACCAAATTTGATATTCTAAAATATTTTCTTCCATTCATAGCTAAAACTTACATCCTTTCCATCAAAGTTTGCTGTAAATTTTGAATTATTGATGTTGAAAACATTTGCATCAAATGACTTTTTTTTCACTATACGAAGTATTCATAGAAGAGAATTTTCATCTATTCAACAAATCTTTATTAATGCCTTCTTGCTTGCTGAATACTGGAGACAGGGTGATTTATAAAAAGTATGTGATCAAAAGAGAAGTATAATTCTAAAGGTTGTGAAAGTTCTGTAACCCTAGATCTCAAAGACTATCAATAAATAAAAAATCACTTAGGCTTAAAGTAGAAAATTAAAAATCACACAAATCTTGTTATAAGATACAGAATTAAATGCTATGATACACTTAGGAACATCATTCCTTTAGACAGTATTCTAGGGATATTTTGAGACAGTCTTGAGTTTTCAGTCACTCTTAAGTCGTAAGATCTTTATAGTAAAACTCAAAAGACCAGATTGATATATTTTTGATAGAAGTTGTTTCCACCATGATGCAAGTATGTATTTGTCTAAGTATACATGTATGGGTACATACAATGTATATGTAAGTGTATGCATATAAAATACACATGTATGTTTTTGAAATTGACTTTATGACTTCTTGACTGCACTAAAATGGTTAGTTCTGTTTATCATTTCACTGCAGACATCAAAGAAGTAGACCTCAAATTTGTTCAACAGTAATGCAAGTGTACTAGAACAAACTATTTGCTTTTCCTTGAGTTTTGTGCTAGGAAATGATAACAAATAAAGAGAACTCAGTCAAATAATTACCCCTTGTTTACAATGTAAGAAACATTCTGGTAGGTACTATAAGTGATTAAGTGCACAATAAGGCAGACCCTGTCCTCAAATATTTTACAATTCTGCTTACAAGCTATGAGGTTGACTACAGTTCCCACTGGAACGTCTGGCATACAGAGAACAGCAGTGACTGAATTCCTTAAGAATGGTGGTGCTCCCCTCACAAACCTGTTTCTTAAGATATTAGTGAAGGGTTCGTTTTCTTGACTCTCCCAGTGTGGATGATTAGATTTTACTTGGAAATTTCACTCCCTCATTCCCACTTACCTGGGCCTTTGAATACATTCATCGGCAGTAAACCAAGGAATTTGAGGCATCTCTACCTCATTCATAGTGGGTTATATTTTGATCCATATTTCAGCCAACCAATCATATAAACTATTAATGCCTTTTATAACTCCACGAGATAGAATTTCTACTTAATGGGCTCATATCCAGAAACTCAGCCTGATCCACAGTTATATTTTTTTCCACCATTACTCCATACCCTTAAAATCCATTCCCATATTTGCTCCTCAGACCCCTGCTTGTAAGAATTAAAAAATTCTAGTAGTTCTTTAAAAGTGTATACATCTTCTCATGGGTCACCCTGTGCACCTCACCTTTAGAAGTCTTTGGAGGCACCCTGTGTACCTCACCTTTGGAAGTCTTTGGAGACTTGATCCTGGTTATAGGCCTAGAGGCAAAAATGGGTAGTGAGTGTGTGTTTGAGGAGTATTGACTTTGTCTTGCTTGGTAACAGCATGAGGGATTTGTTTTTTCATAGACAGCACAAGGTAGTTTTCTTAGGCAGAGACAGAGAGACCAATACCAGAGGGAGTTGGCATGATGTGGGGATGCCTGTCTGCTAAGGCTGGCGTATTGCTTCCTCTGGCAAAATATTCTCATCATGATTTAGGAGTTTGGTGTCCCCAGTCTCATTAGGTACTCCTTCAGATCTCCATACCAATTTATGGGATCCCATTCTCTTCTGACCAGTGCCCTCACTTGAACTGCAGTGCCTTTCAAGACTGAGTATTAAATTTGTGCTGTAATTCTGTCAATGAAATTATGAGGACTTGTATTTGGTTTTTGGCAACATCAATTCTATGGGTAAAAAAGAGAAGATTATCCTTCAAGACACACTTAGAACTCTTTAGATTCTGGAGCTTGGAATTTAAATCTTTGAGCTCATTTTTTCCTCTAGTAGGATAGCAGATTAACTAATGATCAACTTGTAACATCAAGCTGAACTGAATCAGCATGGTGCAGGGTGTGCCTGGTCCACCTGAAGATTGTTGCCAACAGTATAAAAAGATAACTGGAGGGAAAGATGGTGTGCTGATTGATTCTACTGGAGAAACTTGTCATGCTGGATTTCCTGATATGAACTCGGCTGTTCTCATCATCAGAGGAGCTTGGGTCCTCTCTGTTACCTTGGTTGTGGTTCTCTTTGGAGGATCTCTGACCCTTACTTTGATCATCACTTCCTTGCTCCAGTGCAGTGCTTTCAGCTTGCTGGCACAAATCCTTCACCCTGCTGACACAGACTTTCTAGAACTTTGGGCCTTCCCAGTGCAAATCCTTGAAACAGATTTGCATTAGACATTGTTGCAGGCTCCTCTAGGTCTCCAGTTGGACTCATGGAGGACATTGCTATGGGCCTTAGGCCTTCAGCTGGACTTGTGCAGGACACTGCCATGGGATCTAGGCCCTCAGTTGGATTCTTTGGGTCTCTAATGCATGGGCAGATCTTCTGAACTCTTACACTTGACTCTTTGGGTGAATATTATGAAATAATCCTATAAATTATGTGTCCTGTATTAAACATTTTCCCTCTCAAACTCTGACTACAAGTAGTTTGTCCAGAGAGACTAAGAACGATCAATCAGAATCTTTATATTTCCTACTCATCCAAAAATATTCAAAAGTATTTTACATAAAGTCAGCAAGTTCCTTGCATATCACAGGTGGTGAATTGGGATGATCAATTGGATCTATGTTGTGTATTACTTCAAACAGTTCACCCTACAGACTATCAATGTTCTCTGCATTATCAGAAGAAACTGTGGAAATTTAGAGAGACATCAAATTAGAAAGTCAACTCCAAGAACCACTAAATAATGAAAGAAGTTCATGTTTACAACTCTGCTTCTCTTGAACCAGTCCTGGCAGCAAAGTCTGTATTACTAAAGATTTTCTCAAGGAACAGAATCAATAGAAAATATATGTATAATTATAGAAGAGGCATTGTTAGGTAGGCTTACAGGATCAGAGGTAGGATAGTCTACAATGACTCTACGCACACTGGACAGTCAGAGAATGAAGTAGCTGCTCAGTTAAAATGGAAGCCTCAGAATAAGAGGGATCAAGAATGCAGCATCAGTCCCAGGTCAGAGGCCCAAAAGATCTTAGAAGGGTCACTGGCAGAAGTCTGCAATGGAAGGCTGAAGACATTGGAGACCTGGAGACTGACATCCAAAGGCAATGGCAGCAAAAGACAGACTGAGCTTTTCAAAACAGGAACACTTCCTTCTCCCTTCCATTTTATTAAAATAAATTTGTTCAGGCTACAAATTTAATGGTTTGTGTTTTTTTTTTTTTTTTGTCAACCCTTGACCAGGGTGAGTCTTTGCTCCTCAATTTGCCGGTCTATCTGTCACTCATCTATGGACACACCCAGAACCCTGTGTTAGTAATCTGCTAGGTATTTCCTAATCCTTTCTGTCTGGCGTATTATGAGTAATGATGGCAGCAGCTAATCTTGTAATCAGGTGCAATGGAACAAATGAATCAATTAGAGAAAGGGAAGGCTGCTTAAACCTGAAGGAAGAGGAACTTAAATTATTCCTGGGGAGCTGGGTTCAATTAGAACAGTTACAAAGGAAGCACATGCCAGAGAAAAGATGTTTTACAAACCAAAATGGAGTGACTCTAATCAACACATGCAATCCTCTGGAGAACATTTATAGATCAGATTTCTTGTAATAATAATTTCTATTTAAGAGTATTCAATAATCATGCTTTTCTTTTTTTTAAACGCTGAAACATGTTGTAGAGGTGCCTGAGTGGCAAGATGAATGTTTGGATGCTGTTTATTCCTCAGGTCTGGTGGCACTTGAGCCCTTAGGAAAACAGGGACCCACCCTGTACCCTGGGTTCAGTGGCTTCCTAGAATTCCTTCCAGGAGACTCCCAACTCTCTGCAGTCTTACATAGCCATAGACATTGGCATAAGTTGTTTTTCACGTTCTCCATATTTTGGAGACCTTAGATACCTCAGGCTGAGAACTTAATTTTCCTTCTGGCCATTCTCAAAAGCAATTGACCCTCTTCTTTCCCTGTCTATGACATTTAGCATGATCGCTGATGCAGAATTTAAGAATTTTCAAAAGTGCCAAAGGACATTTTTCATCCTGTGGTAACTGTGCTTCAAGACAAGGGCTCACAAAGACTGTTTGGAAAAGCAGTGAGTGCCAGAATAAGAGAAGATGAAATCTATAAGTAGAATAAACAAAAATTAACACTTCAAGGTAACTTGCTGGTAGTTTATCACATAGAATATCAAAATTTAGGTTGGACATTGTAAAGTATTTTTGGGTGTCTTTCCTGTGAATCCTGGGCTGTCCTCTCAGGATTCAGATTGTTTGAAGAATGGTTGGAATGCCTCAGTTTACCTTTGCAATAAACTAATAACTTTCCAAGCTTTTACTGCATGTTGGAAGACAGTATTATGCTAAATATAATGCAATGCCCCACAGCTTGTAAAAGCAATTATACGGCACCAACCTGAAGGTATCTTCAAAAGAAATATGGCCAAAATAAGACATTGCCCTCTTTAAACATCCCTGCTGTTTCCCTTATGGGATTTCATGGAAGGGGTTGGACATGCGCATGCTACATCCTGGCTAGTTTTAATGTATTTTTCTATAAAAGTAGAGGAAGACAAAAGGAAAGGCAAAAATGTGCTCTACAATGGAAAATGTGTTCCTCAGCTACTGGGATAAAATTACATCAACGGTGGGGGAGTTATTTTCTTCCTTAGAAGAACAGTGTTTGATGTCGGAACCAGATTCTGCGGTGATGAGACTCAAAACTTGAGAGATAAATCTGATTCCTGTTTTAAAAAAAGAGCTTTCAGGGGTTGCTTAGCAGGGTGATTTTAGAGGTTAACATATGAATAGCAGTTACTTTATGTCCTGTCTGTCTGTCTTGTGTTTGTCGGACAGAGATAGCATGGTCGATTCCCATCGTTACACACACAAGAAATTTAAATTCCATCATAACGATTCATTATAAATATGGTGATATTTTAATATCTAGAAAGTCTTTAAATCTGGTCTACTTTCTGCTTCTTCTCCCTCTTTATGTTGATTTCTACATCTCTTCCTATTTATCTCTTTTGTGCATCACACATATTTCACTATGAACTCGATTTTGCAGGTGAAAGGCCACAACTAACTGTTTGCATGTCTTATCTCTGCCCCAGAGAGTGGTGACTCACAAATGAGCTGGCTGCACCTACTGTACATAAAACAGCAACATCACTTTGATCTCTCCCTTAATGTGCCAGGTTTAGATTACTTTGTGAGCAAAAGGGGTGAGAGGTGGCGGGATACTATTTTAACTAACTACTGGGGGCAGTATTTATTTGTGGTGCAGATTTTTAATGGGAAAGATGGAACATGAAAGCCTGTCAAATGTACTGCTCAAAGAGTCTGACAACACAGAATATTTTTATAGATGAAAGATGAGGAATCTCCAACTTCTTAGTGTAATATAAATTGTATGGAAAAAGTAAGATGCAAAGAAGCCAGATAGAAAACTATCTATATATTGTTGATTGCATGGAACCCTGCCAAAAGACCTGAGAACTATTTCAGAGTTCCTTTTATTGGCTACAAAGTATGTCATGGTGAACAA